>JARQOD010011437.1:0-23403 GCA_033576555.1 Oophaga sylvatica
AGATGCGAGTAAATTGCATCATCGCATTGCAAACAGATTACATACGGATCACCATACGGAAAACATTTGTGCAATTCTCGGCTGTCAAAATTGGACCGATTTTTTTATACGTTGAGTGTGACTCCGGCCTTAGTGTGAAGGTGTTACAGGTTTTACATTGGCTCCAAAAGCTTGATGTTTTTTTCTGATCCTTTCTGAAACTGACTATGTAGTAGTGGAGTAGAAGCCAATCGACCGTCCAACATATCTTAAATGGGACAGTTTCCATCCAAAACACATAAAAAACTCTATTGTCTACAGCCAAGCCATCAGATACAACCGTATATGTTCCAACCCCATGGATAGAGATGAACACCTTGGTCGCCTCAGAAAGACTTTTTTGAACCAGGGCTACCATCCAAGAACAATTGAAAACCAAATTACAAGAGCCACCAGAATATCAAGGAATCACCTGCTACATTACTAAGCTAAAGAAGAAAATAACCGGGTGCCTCTAGTGGTCACCTACAATCCAAGTCTGGAGATGCTAAGGGGAGCTGCACGGAAACTACAACCTTTACTACAAAAAGATGCCCGATTACAATCCATATTTCCAGACCCCCCACTACTATGTTTTAGGCAGCCCCCAAATCTAAGAAGCATCATTGTCAGAAGCTCCCTGTCCTCCCCAACAGCTGCAGGTACCTTTCCTTGCAAACAAAAGAAATGCAAAACCTGTACATCTATAATGACCACGGACAGGATAAAGATCCCCAACTCCCATCAGGACTACAAGATACCAGGTACTTTCAGCTGCATCACATCTAATGTGGTGTACCTAATTATATGTACTAAATGTCCAACTGGGGGTCTGTATGTGGGGGAGACCGGGCAAAAACTGAGAACAAGGATGAATTCTCATCGCCACACAATAAGAGAAAGGAGAATGGATTTACCTGTGGCAAAACACTTTTGTATGCCCGGTCATAGCATGACGGATATGGAATTACTTATATTAAAATCTAACTTCAAATCTGAGAAGGATAGAAAAGTCTGGGAATATAAACTTATGATGACCTTTGACACTCTTAGTGCTGGGATGAATATATCCCAGAGTTTTATGTCTTTCTACAACAATTAAGGAATCTGCTTCCCTGACCTTTTAGGGTCATCACAACACAATACCAGACCCCAATCAGAGGGTAATAAAACTTTCACTCCTTATCTATGAACTAGTCATATTTATGTTCATCCTTCTGCCATAATGACAGTTCTGCTTCACGTCACCTGTCTTACCTATTGCATTATTCCTGTGTCCTCTTGTGTATAAATATGTGATTCTTCAGCTTTTGTTTTAGTCTTTGCCTGATGAAGAGACCTGCGTAGTCTCGAAAGCTTGCAATTTGTTACCATCTTTTCAGTTAGCCATTAAAAGGTATCAACCACTGAGGACTCTCAAGTCTAAATATTTTTCTATCTACTGGCTAACACGGTACGAAGATACACATCTTTCCTATATGTAGTAGATGGTCTTCCACTTCTTGTTTCACGAAGGTGGAGCACAGAAGAAATAAGAAGCTAAATTAGAATGTTCGGTGTGATATCACCAGCCACAAAACATATTACATCCTATTACAAACTATAAAATTACAGAATTCATCATATGAGGGTGACAGTTACATTGAGCTAAAAAGTATTATACCTTATTCCAAACAAAACCAGTAACACAGAAAAGTGAGAGATCATGCCTACGCTCAATAAATGGGTACACCACAACAGAAAAATCAGACAGATACTTTTTAATTTCACGTTTTATTTTCATCACAATCCACATCCGAAAATCTGATAGAGGATTAAAATATCGTCTCTCCAACTGAAGAGACTTTTTTCTCTCTTTGATGTGATAATTATGTATTGAAATGATTTTGTTACTGTCCCGAGCTGCATACACATATTTTATCTGCTCCTGGTGGAGCGGGAGAGGCCGGTACCTACAGCAATTATCCTGTTACAAGTCATTTTTTAAAATAATTTTTGACAAGCGTGGCGTGAAGAAGAGGAAAAATTGTTTACTGTTCGGCTCATGGTTAAAGCACAATTTAATAAGAAAAAAACCCTTTTATAAATTATAACAAAATTAGCAAAAAGGAAAAAAGGGGGGGTATTAAGACTTAACATTTATTAACCAGAAACGTTAAAATTGGACACATATAGTGAACAAACACCATCCTCTATTTATTACTAAACTTGAGGATATATGATATATGTCAGAGAGAGTAGTTAGATTATGGGGGACCGATACAATGAAGTAGCAGCAAAAGAATTATTTTGTTCTGCACCGCTAGAACCAATGTTACAAAGACAATCTAGCACCGCTAGAATTGGCATTAATGCTGTCTACTATATCATGAGCAGCTATATTTAGACGCCATCAATAAGGAACGATCTCACCCGTTCAAAGGACGTCTTTTTAGAGACCCATTCATAAATCATAGTCCCAGGTAAATGAAGCCTTTTCCCAACGCGTTTCCTCCATTAGGATTCATCAGGGGATATGGCAAATATGGATAAACATTGCTTCGATGCATTGAAGCAATGTTTATCCATATTTGCCATATCCCCTGATGAATCCTAATGGAGGAAACGCGTTGGGAAAAGGCTTCATTTACCTGGGACTATGATTTATGAATGGGTCTCTAAAAAGACGTCCTTTGAACGGGTGAGATCGTTCCTTATTGATGGCGTCTAAATATAGCTGCTCATGATATAGTAGACAGCATTAATGCCAATTCTAGCGGTGCTAGATTGTCTTTGTGTAACGGGTCTGGTAGGTGAAACCACTGAGCTTTATTATACAAGACAGTATACTTGTAAGAGAGCAGGTGGCGCCCGGGGAATACGGACAGGAATGCACGGGAAGTGACCAGGGCAGTCTCTGGGTAGGCAGGTTGTCACGGCAAGTGACCAGGGCAGTCTCTGGGTAGACAGGTTGTCACGGCAAGTGACCAGGGCAGTCTCTGGGTAGACAGGTTGTCACGGCAAGTGACCAGGGCAGTCTCTGGGTAGTCAGGTTGTCACGGCAAGTGACCAGGACAGTCTCAGAATATACAGGCTTATACGACCTGAGATGTTGGAGCCTCCTGGTAGGCTGCAGTCCGATGGCAGATGATCGCTCCCAAGCAAGCAGGCAGGAGTCTCTGGAGTAGCCGGTGATCACTGCTGGAGATGTCCGAACCTTCGGATAAAGCTGCAGTCGGATGGCAGATGATCGCTCCCAAAAGAGCAGGCAAGAGTCTCTAGAGTAGCCGGTGATCACTGCTGATGAAGTCCGAACCTTCGGATAGAGCTGCAGTCGGATGGCAGATGATCGCTCCCAAGTGAGCAGGCAAGAGTCTCTGTAATAGCCGGGGATCACTGCAGGTGATGTCCGAACCTTCGGGGAGGGCTGCAGTCAGATGGCAGACAGCAAACAGACAGGTAACAGGCAGGCAACTGGAAACAGGAGCTGAGGGCTGAAGCAGAGTTATACAGCGCAACAACAACATTGCTCGGGCACCTCCATTAAGGAGGAAGCCCTTAATATAGGGTGGAGTCCTCCGGCATTGGCCGGAGACTAATTTGGAAAATGCGCGCAGCTCCCTTAAGAGCGGGGGAGGGTGCGGGCGCGCGCCCTAAGTCCAGCAGCAGGGAAGGAGCGCGCGGGCCCAGCAGGGTGGAAGGAGGACGCCGAGGATACTGGGGGCGCTGAGGACGCTGGGGGCGCTGAGGACGCAGAGCGCTGGTAAGGGGAACGGCGTCCCTGCCTGGCAGAGGGCCGGGACGCCGACGCTACAGTACCCCCCCTCTAGGCCCCCCCTCTTTAGGCCAGAAAGAAATTTAGTTAGGATGAGAGGGGCATGGATGTTCTCCGAGGCTCCCAGGTTCTCTCCTCAGGACCAAACCCCCTCCAATCCACCAAAAAATAAGTCTTTCTTCCTACCCTTTTTGTGGCCAGAATGTTCTCTACCTCAAATTCATCATCAGCAGACACTGGAGCAGGAGGTGTACCTGTAGACTTGAAAAAAGAGTTAAGTACCACAGGTTTGAGGAGAGACACATGAAAAGAGTTAGGAATTCGCAAATTGGCCGGGAGTTTCAATTTATAGGACACTGGGTTGATCTGCCTGATGACCTCAAAAGGACCGATAAACCGAGGGCCTAACTTGTAGGAAGGAATTTTGAGCCGAACATATTTGGACGAAAGCCAGACTTTGTCCCCAGGACGGAATTGAGGAGGATCCAGACGTTTCTTGTCAGCATGTCTTTTCATGCGCTCGGATGACTGAATGAGTGCGGACCGGGTACTCTCCCAGATGGAGGAGAATTCTCTAACCAGAGATTCCGCAGCTGGATTGTCCACAGAGATGGAAACGGGGACAGGAATCCGAGGGTGCTGACCGAAGACTATAAAAAACGGAGACTTGGTGGACGATTCGCTCTCGTGATTATTGTAAGAGAATTCGGCCCAAGGTAGGAGCTCCACCCAATCAGAATGATGAGCATTAACGAAGTGTCGGAGATAGCTGGTCAGATTCTGATTTATTCGCTCAACTTGTCCATTGGACTGTGGATGGTAAGCGGAGGAGAAATCCAAGGTGACGTCTAGTAACTTACAAGTAGCTCTCCAGAAACGTGAGGTGAACTGTACCCCACGATCTGATACAATGTGACGAGGCAAACCATGGAGACGGAAGATGTGGCGGATAAAGTCTTTAGCCAACTCGGGTGCAGACGGAAGACCTGGCAGAGGAATGAAGTGAGCCATCTTAGAAAAGCTGTCAGCGACCACCCAAATGACCGTACAACCGGCAGAGACGGGCAGATCCGTAATGAAGTCCATGGCTATATGTTGCCAGGGAGCAGCGGGTACAGGAAGCGGAAGAAGACGGCCGGCAGGCAGGTGTCTCGGAACTTTGTTGCGGGCACAGGAGACACAGGCAGAAACAAAGTCTATTACGTCTTTGTGCAGGGTAGGCCACCAATAATGCCGGGAAATGAGTTGGAGGGTCTTTTTCTGACCAGCGTGGCCAGCGAGTTTAGACGAATGACCCCAATGTAGAATTCTCTTCCGATCAGTCTCTGATACGAACGTCTTACCAGGAGGGAGACGATTTAGACTCACGGGAGCCACCTGCATCACTCTGGCGGGATCGATGATATGTTTAGGCTCATCTTCGAGATCCGACACCAGGAAGGACCGGGACAAGGCATCCGCCTTGATGTTTTTGTCAGCCGGGCGAAAATGCAAAAGAAAATCAAAACGGGCAAAAAACAAGGACCACCGGGCTTGGCGAGGGTTAAGTCTCTGAGCATGCTGAAGGTAAGACAGATTTTTGTGGTCCGTGTAGATGATTACCGGATGAAGAGCCCCCTCGAGTAGGTAACGCCACTCCTCCAATGCCAACTTAATGGCCAATAACTCTCGATCTCCTATGGAGTAGTTGCGCTCGGAGGAGGAGAAGAGTTTGGAGAAGAAACCACAGGAAACCATCTTCCCGGATGAAGATTTTTGAGTAAGTACCGCTCTGGCTCCAGCAGAGGAAGCGTCCACCTCCAGGAAGAACTGCTTGTTGCCGTCCGGGCGATGCAGCACTGGAGCGGAAGAGAAGGCTTGTTTCAAGGAAAGAAAGGCCTCCTCTGCTTCGGGCGTCCACTGTTTGGGGTTAGCATCCTTGCGGGTGAGCGCTGAGATTGGAGCAGTCCTGGAAGAGAAGTGCGGTATGAAGAGACGGTAATAGTTAGCGAATCCCAGGAACCGCTGAATGGCCTTCAACCCCTCTGGTCGGGGCCACTTCTCGATGGCAGACAGTTTCTCCGGATCCATTCGTAGACCTGTTTGAGAGATAATGTAGCCCAGAAACGGAAGCGAGGTCTGCTCAAAGAGGCACTTCTCATATTTGGCGAAGAGGTGATTCTCCCTGAGCCTGAGCAGAACCTGACGAACATCCCTCTGGTGAGACTGGAGATCCGGAGAGAAGACCAAGATGTCGTCAGGGTACACCACAACGCAGGAGTAGAGGAGGTCCCGGAAGATGTCATTGACCAACTCCTGAAAGACTGCTGGAGCATTACAGAGACCAAAGGGCATAACCAGATACTCGTAGTGGCCATCCCGGGTGTTGAATGCCGTCTTCCATTCATCTCCTCGACGGATACGAACCAGGTTGTATGCTCCACGAAGATCCAGTTTAGTGAAGACTCTAGCCCCTCTAAGACGATCAAACAACTCCGGAATGAGCGGAAGAGGGTACTTATTCTTCACTGTGATCAAATTTAGGCCTCTGTAGTCAATACAGGGACGGAGAGTTCCGTCTTTCTTTTTTACAAAAAAGAAACCTGCTCCGCGGGGGAGGTAGATTTCCGGATGAATCCTTTCGCTAAATTCTCCTCGATATATTCTGACATCGACCTGGTCTCTGCAGCGGACAATGGGTAAATACGCCCATGGGGAGGCGTAGTACCGGGTAGCAGGTCGATCGGGCAATCATATGGTCTATGCGGGGGTAATGTCTCTGCTTCCTTTTTATTAAAGACATCAGCGAATGACCAATATGGAATCGGGAGTCCAGGTAGATTAGCAGGTGTAGGAGAAGAATGGACGGGATGAACAGGCACCAGAAACGTTTTATGACAGTCCTGTCCCCAGCGAAGAATCTCTCCATTCTGCCAGTCGAGCACGGGTGCATGTTTTTGGAGCCAAGGCAGACCTAGTAAGAAAGCATGAGAGAGTCCAGGTAAAACATGAAACGAGATGCTCTCAGAATGCAACATTCCCACCTGCAGGGTTATGGCTTCGGTGATAAGTTGGATGGGACGAGGTAGGAGACCCCCATCCACAGCAGCAACAGATACTGGTTCAACCAGAGGTTTGGTGGGAATGCGATACTTCTCTACTAGAGCCTGTGAAACAAGATTCCCAGCTGCTCCAGAATCAAGGTGGGCCAGTTCGAAGTAACGGTTCTTACCGATGAGAATAGAGACAGACAGCAGCAGAGATGAAGAGGATTTATTCTGGTCTAGGTGGACCTCTCGAGCGAACCTAGACACAGGCGTTTCCCGACCTCTCCGGACAGGTACGGATCCAGTGCTCCTTACTGCCACAGTAGAAGCAACTCCTCTCGGCACGGCGTGAGTCCCGACGGGCTTTGACCATCTTGGTCTGGTCGACCTGCATAGGCTCAGCAGTGTGCATCTGGGGAGAAACGGAAGGGGTTATAGGTCTCTGAAACGAGGGTGCAAGACGAGGAAACCCTCTCTCACGGGTGACCTCTTTGGCACGTTCCTGGAACCGTAGATCAATTCGATTGGCAAGATTTATTAAATCATCAAGGGAGGTTGGAATGTCCCGACCGGCAAGTTCATCTTTAATACGGCCGGACAGACCCTCCCAGAAGACCGAAATCAGGGCGTTATTGTCCCAAGCCAACTCTGAGGCTAGAGTACGGAACCGTATGGCATATTGACCAACGGTGAGACTCTCCTGACGGAGACGCAACAGAGATGATGCAGAGGAGGTCCTCCGTCCAGGTTCGTCGAATACCTTCCGGAAGGCCGAGAGAAAAGCAGGCAGGTCAGATACCAGAGGATCTTCTCTCTCCCAGAGAGGATTAAGCCAGGCCAGAGCCTCTCCGGTGAGATGGGACATGATGAAGGCAATTTTGGCCCGGTCAGAGTTAAACTGGTGTGCCAGGAGTTCGAAATGCAGGGTGCACTGGTTAATGAAACCACGAGCCAGAGCAGGGTCGCCTCCAAACCTAGGAGGAGCTGAAAGTCGGGGTCCGGGAATGGAAACCACGGAATTGGGAAGCAGCGAGGCTGCCGGATTGTGAGTCATGGCTCCAGCGGTGGTTGCTGGTGATGAATTCAGAGTGTCCAGGCGGGAATTGACGTTCCGCAGGTGACCCAGGATGGCCTCCTGTTGTGACCTCTGGCGAGATAGTTCATGACACAATTCCGGGAGTGAAGGGGTTTGGGTGCCACCGGGTTCCATGGCCCGAGCAAACTGTAACGGGTCTGGTAGGTGAAACCACTGAGCTTTATTATACAAGACAGTATACTTGTAAGAGAGCAGGTGGCGCCCGGGGAATACGGACAGGAATGCACGGGAAGTGACCAGGGCAGTCCCTGGGTAGGCAGGTTGTCACGGCAAGTGACCATGGCAGTCTCTGGGTAGACAGGTTGTCACGGCAAGTGACCAGGGCAGTCTCTGGGTAGACAGGTTGTCACGGCAAGTGACCAGGGCAGTCTCTGGGTAGTCAGGTTGTCACGGCAAGTGACCAGGACAGTCTCAGAATATACAGGCTTATACGACCTGAGATGTTGGAGCCTCCTGGTAGGCTGCAGTCCGATGGCAGATGATCGCTCCCAAGCGAGCAGGCAGGAGTCTCTGGAGTAGCCGGTGATCACTGCTGGAGATGTCCGAACCTTCGGATAAAGCTGCAGTCGGATGGCAGATGATCGCTCCCAAAAGAGCAGGCAAGAGTCTCTAGAGTAGCCGGTGATCACTGCTGATGAAGTCCGAACCTTCGGATAGAGCTGCAGTCGGATGGCAGATGATCGCTCCCAAGTGAGCAGGCAAGAGTCTCTGTAATAGCCGGGGATCACTGCAGGTGATGTCCGAACCTCCGGGGAGGGCTGCAGTCAGATGGCAGACAGCAAACAGACAGGTAACAGGCAGGCAACTGGAAACAGGAGCTGAGGGCTGAAGCAGAGTTATACAGCGCAACAACAACATTGCTCGGGCACCTCCATTAAGGAGGAAGCCCTTAATATAGGGTGGAGTCCTCCGGCATTGGCCGGAGACTAATTTGGAAAATGCGCGCGGCTCCCTTAAGAGCGGGGGAGGGTGCGGGCGCACGCCCTAAGTCCAGCAGCAGGGAAGAAGCGCGCGGGCCCAGCAGGGTGGAAGGAGGACGCCGAGGATACTGGGGGCGCTGAGGACGCTGGGGGCGCTGAGGACGCTGGGGGCGCTGAGGACGCAGAGCGCTGGTAAGGGGAACGGCGTCCCTGCCTGGCAGAGGGCCGGGACGCCGACGCTACACTTTGTAACATTGGTTCTAGCGGTGCAGAACAAAATAATTCTTTTGCTGCTACTTCATTGTATCGGTCCCCCATAATCTAACTACTCTCTCTGACATATATCATATATCCTCAAGTTTAGTAATAAATAGAGGATGGTGTTTGTTCACTATATGTGTCCAATTTTAACGTTTCTGGTTAATAAATGTTAAGTCTTAATACCCCCCTTTTTTCCTTTTTGCTAATTTTGTTACTGTTCGGCTCAGCATAAGATTGCATTGTAATTAATCCCCTGCAATGCAAACATTGCAATATCTTTTGTCTTTTAGTTTGTTTGCTTTAGAAAAGCTTCTGATTTGAGGGCTCTCTTCAATTATTCCTATGTCAGCCAACATGCCATTTTTATCCCAAAGAAAGATAGGCAGAAGCTTTGATGTACTGAGCGCTTCAGCCGCACTTACAGACTTGTTTAATATGATTCGAGCCTCTCCTACACTACAGTGAAGCCCCCGCTTTCTATTCAGGGATTCTCTCTCACAAAGTACCAAATGAAGACTAAATTAAATGAAAGACAAACTTAGACATGGTGTATTGTATAGATCGTACCAAAGGGAAACCAAGACTTTGCCCATAATACTGTATGGAACAATATGTGTAGCTCATTATTCTGTTTGGAGCACTACGTGGTGTCCTGTATGGAGAAATATATGGGGCTCGTTATTCTGTATGGAGCACTATGTTGTGCCGATAATACTGTATGGAGCACTATACAGTCCAGTTTCTTAGCTATTGTAGAATTTGCAATAGATATCACTCAGTGAAATCTTTGGCATTGTACTATACCATACATTTTATATCTCTCTGCCATATCTGTGCATCCTGAATTGTTGTATGTGTTAAAGGGGCCCACTGAGACTCTTCTGCCCAGGGCCGACAAAGGCCTGGAGCCAGCCCTGCCAAGATCTATTAATTAAAATTTACATTGCTGGTGGGAAAACTCCTTTAAATCCACATTATGGCTGTAAGATGCTCCAGCAAGGAGTGTAGGAAAAGATGTTGATCCTAGTCAGCTGTGCATAAAATTTGGTGCAGCTATATACCAAATGGCAAGGTTTAGAAAGGAACACTTCCTGTCATCTAAGGATGGTGCCAAAGGGTAAGGATTAGGGTTGAGCATTCCGATACTGCAAATATCGGGTATCGGCCGATATTGGCTGTATCGGAATTCCGATTCCGAGTTCCGATATTTTCGTCTTATCGGATACCGGAATCGGGATTGTCACTGTCACTGTCAGTGTCCGTCGGTCGGGTCTGTCAGGAGTCAGCGGCACTTACCTGTCAGAAGATCTCCGGCGGTCACGTCCTGGACTGCTTGATGGCCGCAATCTTCTTTCCCCGGCGGTCACATGCAGTTTCTCGCGATAACTGCAGTGACTGCTGGGTAATCCCGGCCGTTAAAGCAGTCAGTCCGATGACGTCACCGCCGGGGAAGCAGGTAATCAGCTGTGCTGCGTCGCGATGACAGGCTCTGCCTGTCATTGCGATGTAGCAGAGTTGGATCGTCGTGGGACTGTCGTTATGGACTGCGTCGGACAGGTGGTATACTGTTGGTTTGTTTTTTTTTCTTTTTTTACAGGAGATCGATGGCGTCGCAGGAATGAGAGTACAATAAAATTAATGAAAACTGTGTTGTCTCTTTTATTTCATTAAAATACTTTTTTCTTGCTTTGTCTTTTTTTTATGCATTTAATAACTTTGGGATTAATAATGGATCGGTGTCTTATTGACACCTCTCCATTATTAACCGGGCTTATTGTCACCGTGCAATCAACGGTGACATTAACCCCTTATTACCCCGCTTGCCACCGCTACAGGGCAAGTGGGAAGAGCCGGGTAAAGTGCCACAATTGGCACATCTTTTGATGCGCCAAATGTGGGGCTGCTGTAGCCTGGTATTATCAGGCTGTTGAGGGCCAAAATCCATGGGCCTTGACAGTCTTTTAATACCAGGCCGCAGCAGTCTGCATTTTACTTGGCTGGTTAACAAAAATAGGGGGGATCCCCACGCCGTTTTTTTTTCGAGGGGATCCCCTATTTTTGTTAACCAGCCAAGCTAAGCAGACTGCTGTGGCCTGGTATTATCAGGCTTGCAAGGTCCATGGATATTGGATCCTTACCAGCCTGAAAAACCAGGCCTCAGCGGTCTGCTTCATCTGGCTGGTTAACAAAAATAGGGGGGACCCATGCCAATTTTTTTCGAGGGGATCCCCCATTTTTGTTAATCAGCCAAGATATGCAGACTGCTGTGGCCTGGTATTATCAGGCTGGCAAGGTCCATGGATCTTGGCTCCTTAACAGCCTGAAAATCCAGGCCTCAGCGGTCTGCTTCATCTGACTGGTTAACAAAAATAGGGGGGACCCCACGCCAATTTTTTTCGAGGGGATCCCTATTTTTGTTAATCAGCCAAGATATGCAGACTGCTGTGGCCTGGTATTATCAGGCTGGCAAGGTCCATGGATTTTGGCTCCTTAAACAGCCTGAAAATCCAGGCCTCAGCGGTCTGCTTCATCTGGCTGGTTAACAAAAATAGGGGGGACCCCACGCCAATTTTTTTCGAGGGGATCCCCTATTTTTGTTAATCAGCCAAGATATGCAGACTGCTGTGGCCTAGTATTATCAGGCTGGCAAGGTCCATGGATCTTGGCTCCTTAACAGCCTGAAAATCCAGGCCTCAGCGGTCTGCTTCATCTGGCTGGTTAACAAAAATAGGGGGGACCCCACGCCATTTTTTTTTCGAAGGGAACCCCTATTTTTGTTAATCAGTTCCCTCTGACGTCACTGATTGTGTCCCTGGCTGACCTGAAGTGAAAGTGGAAAGCAATCAATTAAGCTTTCCACTTAAGGGCCCGTCTCACATAGCGATATCGCTACCGAGATCGCTGCTGAGTCACTAGTTTTGTGACGCAGCAGCGAGCTCACCAGCGATATCGCTGTGTGTGACATTCAGCGACGATCAGCCCCCCTGCCGGGTATCGCTGATCGTCGCTGAAATGTCAGGACCTTTTTTTGATCGCTGGTTTCCCGCTGACAGGCACGCATCGCTGCGTGTGACAGGCGGGAGACCAGCGATCCGCTGGTAACCAAGGTACACAGCGGGTTTCCAGGCACGGGGCTGTGCCTAGAAACCCGCTGTGTACCTTGGATACCAGCGCCCTGATGCAGGGAGCTGGTATCCAAGGTACACAGCGGGTTTCCAAGCGCTGCGCGGTGCCTGGAAACCCGCTGTGTACCTTGGTTACCAGCGGATCGCTGGTCTCCCGCCTGTCACACGCAGCGATGCGTGCCTGTCAGAGGGAAACCAGCGATCAAAAAAAGGTCCTGACATTTCTGCGACGATCAGCGATACCCGGCAGGGGGGCTGATCGTCGCTGAATGTCACACACAGCGATATCGCTGGTGAGCTCGCTGCTGCGTCACAAAACTTGTGACTCAGCAGCGATCTCGGTAGCATATCGCTATGTGAGACGGGCCCTTAAGCGATGTTACCCGCAGTGTCGCTGTCCCAGATCGCTGCCTGAGCTGCCTGTTTGGCAGCTCAGCAGCGATCATGTAGCGATACACCAGCGATCCTGACAAGTGCATATCGTTGTCGGGATCGCTGGTGTATCGTTATGTGACACCCAGCCTTTACTCTCCTGTCAGGCAGGAGAGAAACTCATTCATTTGGGGTTTACTGTGAGGCTGCAGCATTAGCTGCGGTCCCTGCAGTAAACATTAACCCTTTCTGAAGGATTACACCGTGGGACCTGACTGTGCATGGGATAGGTAAGAATAATTTTGCTTTTTTATTTTATTTTTATTACAGGAAATGGTTTTTGCAGTAAAATAAAAGATGGTCAAAAACATGTGTCTTTATTTCATTAAAATGATTTTTAATTAAAGTGTGTGTGTTTTATTTTTATTTCATGCAATAGGATTAATAATTGATAGTTGTCTAATTGACAGCTCTCAATTATTAACCTGGCTTAAGGTCACCTTTCAATAGCAAGGTGGCTTTAACCCCATATTAACCCATTCGCCACCGCTACAGGGCAATGGGAATAGACGGGCAAAGTGCCAGAAAGGGCGAATCTAATTATAGATTTGTCTTTCCTGGGGTGTCTGGGGGCAGATGTTAGTAGCCGGGGGGGCAAAAATAATGGTCCCTCTCTGGGCTATTATTATCTGCCCCCACTCACTGGCTTTGTCTGTCTGGTTGCGAAAATAGGGCGGGAGCCCACGCATTTTTTTTCAGCAATTTTACACCTCATATATATATATACATGTCATTGAATTTGTGACACATATATATATATATATTTATATTTGTAGTTCATACACTTCTACATAGTATAATAGCCGCTAATTCAATTGCCGGCTTTTGTGAAAATGCAGAACCCGACATGAAATGACACTTGGTGTACATAGGGTTAACCATGTCTTTTCATGTTCTTTGCTATCTAATTTGCACAAACAATTAAATCAGTCTATGTGTGCAAAATTTCACACCTGTAGGGGTTAATTAAAGGTGTAAATTCGTAGCAAAAAAGTCCGTTTTTTTTACAACGAATTTACACCTTTAATTAACCCCTACAGGTGTGAAATTTTGCACACATAGACTGATTTAATTGTTTGTGCAAATTAGATAGCAAAGGACATGAAAAGACATGGTTAACCCTATGTACACCAAGTGTCATTTCATGTCGGGTGCTTCTGTCTTTTCACTGAAGCCGGCTTTACCCGGCAATTGAATCAGAGGATATTTTACTATGTAGAAGTGTATAAACTATACATATATGTATATATATATGTCACAATGACATTTATATATATATATATGTATTCTATGTGTGTATATTTAGTGTTTACAAGGAAAGAATGGGGTTTTTTTAGTTGCGATATTTTGTTCCCATAGACTTACATGGGACTTCCGGTATCGGTATCGGGTATCGCCGATATTTTAGTGATATCGGCGATACCATTCCGATTCCGATACTTTAGGATATCGGAAAGTATCGCTCAACTCTAGTAAGGATAGAAAACTGAAAGCAATGTGACTTGAAGATGAAAAATTAATATCAAAACAAACAAAGGTAAATGGTTGCAATTGCTCACCTGAGATGACTAGAAAACGCAATTGACAGGATAAAATGGGATTATAATACTCAGGGCCGGCTCCAGGTTTTTATGGGCCCGGGCGAAAGAGTCTCAGTGGGCCCCTTTAACACAGACCACGATTCATGATGCACAGATACTGCAGAGAAATATAGGTACAGTACAATGCCAAATACTTCACTTCTTCCATTACGACTGATAGCTATTGTAAATTGTACAATAGCTCAAAAACCGCCAAATCCTCACAGCGCACAGTACAGACTGGACAGTACAGTCCTCCATATTAATACTTTAACACTAGAACTACTGATGGAGTCATTTTGACTCCTTTCGTTTTTTATTTCTCTTCTGTGACTACATTTTTCAGAATTCCGGCTTGAAACTCGGTGACTTTTCCTCAAATATGATGTGAAAAAAGATTTTGTGAGAATAAATAATTTTGGTGAAAAATTTGCGCGTTTTTTTCAAAATTTACCAAGAACTACTGAAGGGAGTCATTTTGACTCCCTACTATATTTTGAGGTCCTTTTGTCACTAAATGTTGCTATAAAGTTTTGTGCATAATTTTTTCACTCTGTCTTATTTACCCTGATGTTCATATAGATGTAGTTCAATTTACATGTCAACTTTTCACATTTTCCTTGTGTTTTACCTGCTTGTATTACTGTGTAATGCTGAACAAAATAGCTTGTTTACTCTAGGCTCTTATCTTATGCTAATTTTTGATTCATATATATTGACACATATAAAGAACTGTACGCTTGCAGAAGCATGCAGGAACAATAATTTACAGTTTAATCTATCTGATGAGGAGCTAGATGCATTCATTGCGATATTCTATGCTCGTGGAGTATCTGGCACGAACCGTCACTCGATTAGCAGTATTTGGTGTAATGACTGGGGAATACCGTTTTGCAAAGCGACAATGTCTAGGGACCGCTTTGTTGAAATTATGAGGTTTCTCAGATTTGATGAGAAATCTACTCGATCGGAGAGACTGCAAACGGACAAGTTTGCTCTATTTTCTACTGTGTGGGACAGGTTTATTGAAAATTGTATTGCGTGTTACAAACCTGGCCCATACATAACGGTGGATGAGCAACTTTTCCCAAGCAAAACTAGGTGTCCATTCACGCAGTACATGCCTTCCAAACCAGATAAATATGGCCACAAATATTGGCTAGCTGTTGATAAGGAGAGCAAATATCTGGCAAATGGCTTCCCTTATCTAGGCAAAGATGACACACGCCGTGCTGAGGACCGTTTAGCTGACCATGTGGTAATGAAGTTATTGGACCCGTTTTTGAAAAAAGGTCGCAATGTTACAACCGATAATTATTTTACTTCAGTAAAATTAGCTAAACAGCTAAAAAGCAAAGGAACAACCATCGTGGGAACACTGAAGAAGATAAGGCGAGAAGTGCCTAAAGAAATAAAATCCATGAAAGAGGAATTGTACAACACTAAAGTGTTTAGAAATGAAGACAATTTTACACTTACAGTATATCAAGGAAAGCCCAACAAAAATGTTGTCATTTTGAGTTCCGTCCATCCAGATGTTGTTGTTGCGTCTGATTCCGCTAAAAAAACTCCAGAAACGGTAAAGTTTTACAATGAAACAAAATATGGAGTAGATGTAGTGGATCAGATGGCACGAAAATATACCACACGAACATGCACAAGGAGATGGCCTGTTCATGCATTTGAAAATGCCTTAGACTTTGCGGGTATAAATGCATGGATAATATTCAATGAGATAACCCACCAAAAAATGTCACGCAAGGCATTTTTGCAAACGCTTGTGAGAGAGTTGAGTGGTCCTTATGTCACAGATAGGGAAAAGGGTTCCACGTCCCAAGTTTCTACATGCTCAGAAGTGATGGTTCAAACAAAATTTTGCCAGATCAAAGAAAAGTGCAAGAAAAATAGATCTGTCGGCAATTGTAAGACTTGTGGTAAGTCTTTGTGTGGGCAATGTACTGCCATAAATCAAAGGCAATGCCTAAAATGCGAAACACCAAATGTTTAGAAGGTGAATTCTGCACCATATTTTCATTTTTATGCTCCTCCACCTACATTTTCTCTGCTTTTTGTTCTTCAGTTGTTGTTTATATGTGTGCACTTGAATAAAAAAAAATGTTTGAAAAACGTCTATTATAATTATTGTTATTTTCTGTAGAAAAATAAGAAAAGCAGAAAAAAAACAATCAAAAGCATTACTGTTGGATCTCACAATAATAATACATTACAAAAAATATAATTATTAATAAATAACCACAAATGAAACTCTAAAAATAAACGAAAACAAGCAAGGAGTCAAAATGACTCCTTTCAGTAGTTCTAGGCGGGGTCACGAGTCCAGTAGTCCTAGTGTTAACCTTCATATGGAGAAGTGTACTGTAGGAGATCCCAATCTTCCAGTCCCTAGAAAAGTCACCAGCTTGCAGTGATAGAATAGGTAGAGCAGTCACTATATTCTACCAGCTTGCTATAAGTGCAGCCGAGACAAGGTCTTGATTAGAATCAAATCTTTTGAGATTCGTATTCACCAGGTTAAAGACTTGATGGGCCCCAACATGGCATGTTGTGTTCCTCTCCCTTACTTGTATCCACATGGATACATTTTCTTGAATAAACTTGGAAAAATATGTTAATCAAACAAGAATCTGGAATCACCCTTACTTTTCTCCACTGAACACCACACCGCCCACACCTGTCAGAGTGCTATTCCCTCCTTCTTGGACATATTGCAGTGAGCTGGTTCTCCATTTTCTATATATTCATTTTTTAGTGTATGAAAGTAACGTAAATGGCAATGCAAAGCCCCTGAGCCTCAAGACCAATGGCAATTCCATGGGTATCAAGCCAATATTTCCTTTCTGAGCCAGGATGAAGAGTAGGCAGAGGTAAGAAACTTCTTAAGGTGCTAAGTCAGACCTCCCTAGGAGGTAGTGCAATTTGGAAAAAATAAATTTAATATCAACTGTACTGTGACTGCCTACATCTTTCTCCAGCATTCAGTGTATTGATGGTCGGAGTGCAGGCACACAAGTGAGCAGTGTCAGTGAGTCACTAACAGATGTCACTGATCTTTTCGGCTTTAGTCATTATTCTCTAAAGACTCAAATTCAATTGAATGTATGAGTTCAGGCATTACATTGGCTGTGGAGCGCTAATCAGCTCCCTATCCTAACATGCAGCTGTATAATGAGGTTACCTCATCATGCTGCTGACATCACTGCAGAGGCGACAAAGGTGTTTGGAAGATAAGTGCTCCATAATGAAGCTGAAGATTGAGATTGAAGAGACTTTTACTGTGGAAGGTGGTGTACAGTAAAGAGAAGGGTTAGTGTGAGGCAACCATATGATATGGGGAGACAGTATTTAGAAGGACGAAAAGTGCAAAGGCCTAGTGTGGAGAGGGTGGTGTAAAAGGTGACAGTGTGAGGAAGGGGCACAGTATGTGTATGGAAAGCAGGAAGTGATTGGACAGTATGAAGAGCGGACAACATGATGGGGGGCGCTGTGAAGATGGGAGCAGCATGGAAGGGTCAGTGTGGTTGGGGCAGTGTGGAAAGAAATATCACATGTGGACGTAGTGGAGATGGGACAGCATACAGGCCATGATTTCATAAGGATGATGTAGCGGTAATAGTTAGTGTGGGGGATGGTGGGAAAGCAAAATTTTATGGGAGCAGACAGTGTGGCAGTTATTTTCATAAGTGGGGACAATGTAGCTGTTATAGTTCATAAGAGTGGGCAAAGAGGTGGTTGTAGTTGATAATGGGAGAGAGCTTGGCAGTTAATAGCTCATAAAGGTGGACAGTGTGTCAATGATAGTTTAGAAGGGGGAAAGGTGTGGCAGTTGTAGTACTGATGGTGATCATGGTGCTGTGTTTATGTACTGATGACAGTTCAGATGCTGAATTCATGTACTAATGGTAGTTCTGGAGCTGTATTCATGTACTGATGATGGTTGTGGTGATGTATTCATGTGCATTATAATGAGCAATGATTACTATCAGCTCTCTATATCAGAGGTTTTCATCAGATAGTAGCACATATGATAGGCTTAGGCAAGATTCACATGTTTGCTTTAGCCCAAGTAAGAAAACTATATCCCATAGCAGAAGTAAACTCTTTTGGATTGACCACTTAAACTATAATGGAGTCTATATAGTTTCTGTTAAGGTATCTGTCAAATGCTGAACACCTTAACTAAAACCATATGGCCCCCATTATAGTTAAGCTACATTAGTTTCCATGAAAATTCTTGGGTTTGACAATTAAAATCAAGGATGTCAGAGATAAATTTATTGCTGATATCATGTAAATTGACTAAAAAACTATTTGCAAACAATGAGTAATTCCCACATCTAACTATGAAATTAATTTCACCACTATTAAACTACATTCGTAAAGTACACCCTTTTTTTTACTCTGGCTGTGATTTTTAGATAAAAAAGGTAACTATCCTAATGGAAATCATTGTCACAGCTTGTTACATTACCCATTATTGGTGGGGATACAATAAGGATCCGCCTATCTTACTTTCTGACCTTTGCTTTGTGGAAAAGGGATGGTGGCATCATTGATCTCATCTGCCTAGGGCACCAAAATATCTTGTTCTGACCCTGTGTGTCCTTCCAAAACTTCCTTGTGCGATCCTGCATGATCCTATCTCCTAAAATACCCAGAACTTACTATTATTACAGTGCTCTAATATGAAAACCCTACAGTTAATAAACTCATCAGAGTTTTAGAAGATGAAAATGATGTTTGCAGGAGATTTTTCTAATCTTTATAATTATATTGAATCATTTACTATTTTACAAACTCACACATTTCTCATGATCCCCACTGTCTCAAAATTAAATTTCATTCAATTGCAGATAGGCCAATTTTAAAACTATAATTATGTTTCCAGAGTTTAGGAAGAAATTTGAGTATCAAGTGAAAATATACAGTACTGTGCAAAAGTTTTAGGCAGGTGTGGAAAAATGCTGCAAAGTAAGAAAGCTTTCAAAAATAGAAGTATTGATATTTTATTTTTTATCAATTAGCAAAATGAATGAGCCAAAGAAAATCTAAATCAAATCAATATTTGCTGTGGCTTCAAAACAGCAATAAAGCATTCATTGTTCTAGGGACACTTACACACAGTTTTTGAAGGAACTCAGTAGGAATGTTGTTCCAAAACATCTTGGAGAACTAACAACACATCTTCTGTAGATATTGGTTTGTGCAAATCCTTCTGTATATTACTGTCATCCCAGAGAGATTCAATGATGTTGAGATGCGGACTCTGTGGGACCATATCATCACTTCCTTTATTTCTTTTTTTTTTTTTTACATTGAATATTATTCTTGATGAATGATGTACAGTGGCTTGCAAAATTATTCACCCCCTTGGCTGTTTACCTCTTTAGTGATATTACAACCTGTGTTAAATATTTTTGTAATCCAATTTGTGTGTGATACATCAGCACTAAATAGTGTAATAATTTGTAGGATCAAATAACTAAAAATTGGCACGTGCAAATGTATTCACAGCTTTTGTGATGAAGCCCCTAAAAATTTCTAGTGCAAGCAATTACCTCCATAAAAACATGCTTAGTGAAATGAAGTACACCTGTGTGCAATCTAAGTGTCACATGGTCTGTCAGTATATACACACCTTTTCTGAAAGGCCATAGAAGCTGCAACATCATTAAGCAAGAGGAACCACTAACCAAACAAAACCATGGACACCAAGGAAATCTGCACACAAGTCAGAGACAAAGTTGTTGGGAAGTACAAGTTAGGATTGGGTTACAAAAAATATCCCCAATCTCTGATGATCCATTGGAGCACCGTCAAATCCATTATCATGAAATGGAAAGAACACGTTACCACAACAAACCTGCCAAGAGAGGGCCGCCCACGAAAACTCTCAGTATCTGTCCATATGACCACTATAAGCTGTGCACTCCATAGAGGTGGCCTTTATGGAATGGTGGAAAGAAAAAAGCCTTTACTTATACACAAAAATCGTAAAGGTCGCTTTGAGTTTTGCCAAAAGACATGTGGGAGACTCCAGAAATGTATGGAAGAAGGTGCTGTGGGCAGATGAGACCACAGTGGTTTAAGGTAAATGTGTAAATGTTTTGGAGTGGACTGGTCAAAGCCCAGAAGTCCTGACTTAATCTAATTGAGAATCTGTGATCAGACTTGAAGATTGCTGGTCACCACAGGTAACATCTAAAGGGTATGCCACACTAAACAACATCGCTAACGGGATCGCTAAAAAACGTCACTATTTAGCGATCCCGTTAGCGATGTTGTTGTGTGCGGCATCTACCAGCGACGTGGCCCCTGCTGAGATCCTGCTGTGATCTCGCTCGTCGCTGAATCGTCCGGACCCTATTTTATCGTCGGCGCCCCGCTGGGTAAGTATATATCGCTGAGTGTGGCACCTTTTCTTAGCGATTTAGCGTATTTGTACGCTAAGTCGTTAAGGAGATCGCTAACGCGTCGTCTTAACGACATCGCTAAGTTAAGCGCATCACGTATAGAAACAATCCCGCTAGCGATCGCATTAGTATGCGTCGTTATCGTGATCGCTAGCGGGATTGTTTAGTGTGGCAGTACCTTAACTTGAAGGAGCTGGAGCAGTTTTGCCTTGAGGAATGGGAAAAATCCTAGTGGCAAGATGTGAAAAGCTCTTATAGACTTATCTAAAGAAACTTGCAGCTATAATTGCCACAAAAGTAGGCTCTACAAAGTACTGATTTTAAGGGGGTGAATAGTTATGCAAACTGAAATTTTCAGTTATTTTGTTCCATTTGGTGTTTGCGTCACAATAAAAAGAAAACCAAATGTTCACAGTTGCAGACATGTTCTTTGCATGAACTGATGCAAATCCTCCAAAAAAAAACAGTGAAACTACAGATTGGGAGGTAGCAAAAAATTAAAAAATTGCCAAGGAGAGGTGAATACTTTTACAAGGCACTGTAATTTGGCCTGAAATCTGTGTGCTTCTCTGTAATAGATTCAGAAGCACACTGTGCTTCAGCAATAGAATATTGGGCCATAGCAGTATAAGGCTAAGTGCACACGTTTGCAGAATGTTTGCAGAATATTCCTAAGCAAAACCGGACTTTTTTCGCGGCAAAAACGCGTGGATTTTGCGCGTTTTTGATGCGTTTTTTTTGCGCGGATTTGACGCGTTTTTACCGCGATTTTTTCCTGAACTTTCTAGGTCAATAATATAGCGGGAAAAACGCTAGAATTCCGCAAAATTAATGGACATGTTGCTAGATTTTCCGCGATGCGTTTTTTTCGCGGAAAAAAACGCACCATGTGCACAAAAATTGCGGAATTCATTCTAAATGATAGGATGCTTAATACATGCGTTTTTGACGCGTTTTTTCCCGCGAAAAAACGCGAAAAAACCGCAAATATTCCTGAACGTGTGCACTTAGCCTAAAAGTTTGTTATTATGAATCCATACAATTCAGATCTGTAATACAGCAGTACAAGGCCATCATTCAAAATTTTTGGTTCAGGGACCCATGCAGTTGTCAGAACCCAGAATTTTTTCTTTCCTCCCTCATATGCCTCATTATGTACGGTACATTTCATTGGCTTTTAAGGGGAATAGCTAGATCATGTTTTGCAGAATAAAGCATGAGAGCTCTTATGCATGTGTCCCCAAAAGGAATTTCTGGTTTGGCTTTTTATCCTGTCATGTGTCAAGGCTCTTTAACCTCTTATCAATATGTGATGTACAGTTGCATCATATATCAAATTTGTAAGCCGAGCCAGCATCTTTCTCGACAGATGATGGCTGTGATATTTAGCCATCATCTGTAGAGTACTGCCTGATGCTGTTTTCTTGTTAAATATCACAGTCAATCTTTATTAATACATTTTACATATGTACAGGCCACACTTACACACCACCTTTTCTAAGTGCTGTCTTTTTGGATGTGTATCTTCTTGGGATGGTGGTGGAATTACGTTAAAAAAAATAGAAAAAGAAGTGTTTAATAAATGTTGACATTTAACTATGTGTATCTGTTTTTGCACCGCTCTTTTACTAGCCAATTTGACAACTGTACAAGTCATACCTATACTGTGGCATGATACCACATTTTGCCTTCTGTACATGAACCTACTGTGACAGTGTCATTGGCTCTGTATGTTGAGGGAGATATGTGTCACGATAGTTGCTATATTCCGTGGTGTGAAAACCAAAAGTTTCTCTCTGGCATGTTAGGTGCTGAGGGGTTAATAAGCCATTGCAAGGTTTTGGTTTTTTTGTGGGTAATTGTAAGAGATGGGCAGGATGCTTACTCAACATATCTCCACCTCAAGGGTGTGTTTGGGGAAGTTAACCCCTTACTGTCCAATGACGTGCACAGTCCGTCATGGCAAGGTGTCAGTTCCGGCACCAGGACGGACTGTGCACGTCATGCCTTTGATCTACCACTGCGTGTAAACACGCAGTGGTAGATCGGTGCCGACAGCTGTCACAGACCTTTGCCGTCGGTCCCCGCACCCACAGCACTGTGATTGGTCAGTCAATCTGACTGACCAAACACAGCAGCGATCATGCAGGAGAAGCTGAAATTTCAGCTTCTCCAGCGCGATCAGTGCAGGAGCCGGCGCTGCAGTGGCCAGGCTTACTGCACTGACAGTCAGGAGCGGCGCCCCCACCGCCCCTGGCTGTTAACCCCCTGACTGCTGCCATCGAGCGCGATCGCAGAGCTCAGGGGGGGAGGCAGAGGGTCGGGAGCTCCCTCTGCCTCAGATCGGCGCCCTGCAATGTATTTGCAGGGCCCGATCTCTGCCTTGATGACCCGGGGGTTGTCATGACAACCTCCGGGTCATCTAGCTACGGGAAGCTGCTGTGATCATGGTCACAGCAGCATTCCCCATAGGTACAATGCATTGCAATGCTGGAGCATTGCAATGCATTGTAACTGCAATAAAAAGTAAAAAAAGTGAAAGTCCCATAAAGGGACAAGTTAAAAAAAATCATTTTTTAAAAAATTTTTTAAAAAAAAATATTAAAAAATAATTTTAAAAAAATCCCCTAAAAAATACACATTTTTATGTAATAAAAAAAATAAAAAACAAAAAAAATACACGTTAGGTATCGCCACGTCCGTAAAAATCTCATTTATAAAAGCGTAACCCTAGTTAACCCCTTCAGTGAAAGCCGTAAA
>JARQOD010011438.1:0-23402 GCA_033576555.1 Oophaga sylvatica
CATTCTGCCCCCATGTCTCACAGTCTGCCCACATGTCCAGCATTCTACCCCCACGTGTCACAGTCTGCCCCATGTCCAGCATTCTGCCCCCATGTCTCACAGTCTGCCCCATGTCCTGCATTCTGCCCCCATGTCTCAGTCTGCCCCATGTCCTGCATTCTGCCCCCATGTCTCACAGTCTGCCCCATGTTCAGCATTCTGCCCCATGTCTCACAGTCTGCCCCATGTCCAGCATTCTGCCCCCATGTCTCACAGTCTGCCCCGTGTCCAGCATTCTGCCCCCATGTCTCACAGTCTGCCCCGTGTCCAGCATTCTGCCCCATGTCTTACAGTCTGCCCCATGTCCAGCATTCTGCCCCATGTCTCACAGTCTGCCCCAATGTCCAGCATTCTGCCCTCATGTCTCACAGTCTGCCCCATGTCCAGCATTCTGCCCCATGTCTCAGTCTGCCCCATGTCCAGCATTCTGCCCCATGTCTCACAGTCTGCCCCGTGTCCAGCACTCTGCCCCATGTCTCACAGTCTGCCCCATGTCCAGCATTCTGCCCCATGTCTCACAGTCTGCCCCATGTCCAGCATTCTGCCCCCATGTCTCACAGTCTGCGCCAATGTCCAGCATTCTGCCCTCATGTCTCACAGTCTGCCTCATGTCCAGCATTCTGCCCCATGTCTCAGTCTGCCCCATGTCCAGCATTCTGCCCCATGTCTCACAGTCTGCCCCCATGTCCAGCATTCTGCCTCCTGTCTCACAGTCTGCCCCCGTGTCCAGCATTCTGCCCCCGTGTCTCACAGTCTGCCCCATGTCCAGCATTCTGCCCCATGTCTCACAGTCTGCCCCATGTCCAGCATTCTGCCCCCATGTCTCACTGTCTGCCCCAATGTCCAGCATTCTGCCCCATGTCTCACAGTCTGCCCCATGTCCAGCATTCTGCCCCATGTCTCACAGTCTGCCCCATGTCCAGCATTCATGTCCCCAGACCCCATGTCTCACAGTCCGCCGCCCCCCGTGTCCAGCAGGCAGCATTCTTCCCCCATGTCCAGGCTGCCCCACCGCTCAATTTAAAAAAAAACTTTCTTCTTACCTTGCCGTGCTCCTGCGGCAAAGACAGTTCCCTCCACAAGCGCGCACTTGACGGCGACTGACAATGACATCAGACGCCGGCGACGAGCGCGCTGTGGCTGGCGTCAGCTGCCAGCCTCCGATTGGCTGGCGGCTGTTAACTATTGACGTGCGGGTGCGCTCGCACATCAATAGCGTTAAAATGCCACAGCTAAGCCGGCTGCCGGTAGGGGCCCGGTGAGCAGAAGAGACGGGGTCCGATGCGGACCCCCTCTGCCCACCGGGCCCCATACGCCAGTCAGGGCAGTAATGCCCTGATGGTGGTCCTGTGGTGGGCGGGCCCCCCCACACCACTAGGCCCTGGGCAGTAGCCCAGAATGACCCTCTGGCAATCCGCCCCTGCTGCACACTAACTGTACAGCACAATCGCTATCAGTAAAGCACAGAATAACTTTTTTTCCTGCCTAACTCTCTCCCTACTGAGAAACAGCGGCAGCAACCTCTCCCTACGCTAGGATCGGCAGAAGTAAAATGGCAGTCGGTGGTCAGGGCTTTTATAGCCACTGTGAAGCCACACAAAGCAAGCCAATCACTGCAATGCCCTTCTCTAAGATGGTGGTGGCCGCTGCCCATGTCATCTCGTTGCCCACATTGTGCATCCTTGCTCATTGGCTGAGAAAAGGCGCCTGCAAGCATTATGGGAAAACCGACATTGTCGCTCGGGTCGACGACCGCATGGCCGACCTCACGCTATGGTCGGGTTTAGTGTCCCAAGCTAGTAGCCGCGGACATTGGCAGATAACGTCCTCTCTGCGTTTCCTTGCTCCCTTATCGCTACCTTTTTGGAGAACATAACTGTGGTTCTGTAGCTGAGGCACCTAAAGATGCCACTGACTCCAGCTTGCTAGCTGAGTCTTGAAGTTCTCCACTAGGCTAGGGACTGGTGTCCCTTCTGCGACCTGGTCCCTCCACTATTGGATTGGGCCTCACGGATGGATTACTTACTATTCGTGCCCCTAGGACTCCTTCTGTCCTTCCAGAAGATTCTCTCTGCTCCTTTCTTATCTACTGTCTGGGGACGAGCTGCTACAAGCTTCAGCTCCCCTCACAATCTGTCTCTACCATCTCGTTCCCGCTCTCTAAGCTTCACTTGCCCTAGTTCTTACTTTCTCCACCCACCTTCCAAGCACTCTTTCCTTAACAGCCTAGGATGAGACCGTAGGGTACGTCCGGGGTGTATGGCTGCGATAGTATGTGTTGGGTGCAGGTGTTAGAGTCCTGGGTGGTGCTCCTTCCTTACCTGAGAGTGGGGTATCACACCTCTGGATGAGGTGCAATAGCTCTGTGGCGACTGAATCCTCAGGGGCGCCACATGTACATTTGGACACACCTTCTCATTTAAAGTTTTTCTGTATTTTCATGACTATGAAAATTGTACATTCACACTGACGGCATCAAAACTATGAATTAACACATGTGGAATTATATACATAACAAAATAGTGTGAAAACTGAAAATAGGTCTTATATTCTAGGTTCTTCAAAGTAGCCACCTTTTGCTTTGATGACTGCTTTGCACACATAGTTTCAGTTGTTACACATTTTTTGTTAAGTAAATAATTCCACATGTGTTAATTCATAGTTTTGATGCCTTCAGTGTGAATGTACAATTTTCTTAGTCATGAAAATACAGAAAAATCTTTAAATGAGAAGGTGTGTCCAAACTTTTGGTCTGTACTATATACAGGTCCTTCTCAAAAAATTAGCATATAGTGCAAAATTTCATTATTTTCCATAATGTAATGATTACAATTAAACTTTCATATATTTTAGAATCATTACACACCAACTGAAATTTGTCAGGTCTTTTATTGTTTTAATACTGATGATTTTGGCATACAACTCCTGATAACCCAAAAAACCTGTCTCAAAAAATTAACATATTCAACCGTCCAATAAAATAAAAGTGTTTTTTAAAAACAAACAAAAAAACCATCAAATAATAAAGTTCAGTTATGCACTCAATACTTGGTCGGGAATCCTTTTGCAGAAATGACTGCTTCAATGCGGCGTGGCATGGAGGCAATCAGCCTTGACACTGCTGAGGTGTTATGGAGGCCCAGGATGCTTCGATAGCGGCCTTAAGCTCATCCAGAGTGTTGGGTCTTGCGTCTCTCAACTTTCTCTTCACAATATCCCACAGATTCTCTATGGGTTCAGGTCAGGAGAGTTGGCAGGCCAATTGAGCATAGTAATACCATGGTCAGTAAACCATTTACCAGTGGTTTTGGCACTGTGAGCAGGTGCCAGGTCGTGCTGAAAAATGAAATCTTCATCTCCATAAAGCATTTCAGCCGATGGAAGCCTGCCCTTGATGAAACACAGTGGACCAACACCAGCAGTTGACATGGCACCCCACACCATCACTGACTGTGGGTACTTGACACTGGATTTCAGGCATTTTGGCATTTCCTTCTCCCCAGTCTTCCTCCAGACTCTGGCACCTTGATTTCCGAATGACATGCAAAATTTGCTTTCATCAGAAAAAAGTACTTGGGACCACTTAGCAACAGTCCAGTGCTGCTTCTCTGTAGCCCAGGTCAGGCGCTTCTGCCGCTGTTTATGGTTCAAAAGTGGCTTTACCTGGGGAATGCGGCACCTGTAGCCCATTTCCTGCATACGCCTGTGCACGGTGGCTCTGGATGTTTCTACACCAGACTCAGTCCACTGCTTCCTCAGGTCCCCCAAGGTCTGGAATCGGTCCTTCTCCACAATCTTCCTCAGGGTCCGGTCACCTCTTCTCGTTGTACAGCGTTTTCTGCCACATTGTTTCCTTCCAACAGACTTCCCATTGAGGTGCCTTGATACAGCTCTCTGGGAACAGCCTATTTGTTGAGAAATTTCTTTCTGGGTCTTACCCTCTTGCTTGAGGGTGTCTATGATGGCCTTCTTGACATCAGTAAGGTCGCTAGTCTTACCCATGATGGGGGTTTTGAGAAATGAACCAGGCAGGGAGTTTTTAAAAGCCTCAGGAAGCTTTTGCATGTGTTTAGAGTTAATTAGTTGATTCAGAAGATTAGGGTAATAGGTCGTTTAGAGAACCTTTTCTTGATATGCTAATTTTTTGAGACAGGTTTTTTGGGTTATCAGGAGTTGTATGCCAAAATCATCAGTATTAAAACAATAAAAGACCTGACAAATTTCAGTTGGTGTGTAATGAATCTAAAATATATGAAAGTTTAATTGTAATCATTACATTATGGAAAATAATGAAATTTTGCACTATATGCTAATTTTTTGAGAAGGACCTCTATATTACATAGACACACACTCACTCACACACATACATATATACACGCACATAACATAGATATACGCACACACATACATACATACTGTACATACATACACATACAGTTTACTGTTATGTTTAGGTAGCTGAGGAGAGCATGCAAAAACGGCAATACACCAGAGAGGTTGGTGTTGTGAATGTGCTAGAAATGAATTCTGAGCAGAAGCTCCCTCTGGTGGTTACAAACAGTACTGAACTATCCAATGAAGATTGTGAAGATTGGCGATCAGGTGTTACTGACTGGTCTTATATAAGGGAGGTTCCCTCCCATCAGGGTTGGCGGTGATCAATTGTTTTGGTCTCATCTTTGATTCCTGTTCACTTTGTAGCTTGCTGTTTCCTGCCTGCATCTTCTGCTAACAGATAAGACATTTTCTTCTTTTAGTTTTTTGTGCTTGCTTTTTGCATTTTGTCCTGCACTTCTGTGGGGGTCTGCCGGGTCCCCTCCGGGGGCTTATGCTCCTCTCAGTTTAGTTCAGCCACTGTTGTTTGTTCATTTGCCTTTTCCAGTTTATTCAGTGGCTGCTGTTTAGTTTTGTTACACCAGAGAACTAATTTAGGTGGTAGAGGTCGTGTGATCTCAGGTGTTTTTGTAATTAGTAGAGTTGGTACTTTTCAGGGTTTTTTGGGATTGCAGTAAGTGTCCTTCCTATCCTTTTCTATTTAGGAAGTATGGCCCCAAAGTTTGCTCATACTATTTTCTGTCTGTGTCTGTGTTTTCCTCTTGTCTAACCGCCATTACATGTTTGGGGGCTTTCTATGTTCTTTGGGGATCTGCTCCGGGGCAGATAGTTTTCCTCTTTCTGTCTTTAGGTGTAGTTAGCTTCTTAGGCTGTGACGAGGCGTCTAGGACCAACGTAGGTACGCTCCACGGCTGCCTTTAGTTGTGGTGGTTAGTCAGGGTACTGCAATCCCATAGATTCCAACCTCTCTGGTGTATTTCCTTTTTTGCCTGCTCTCCTCAGCTACCAAATCATAACAGGTTGGAATCTACTGGATTGCAGTACCCTGACTAACCACCACAACTAAAGGCAGCTGTGGAGCGTTCCTACGTTGGTCCTAGACGCCTCGTCACAGCTTGAGAGGTTAACTACACCTAAAGATAGAAAGAGGAAAGCTATCTGCCCGGAGCAGATCCCCAAAGAACATAGGAAGCCCCCAAACATGTAATGGCGGTTAGACAAGAGGAAATACAGACACAGACAGAAAATAGTATGAGCAAACGTTGGGGCACAATCTGCCTAGACAGAAAAGGATAGGAAGGATACTTACTGCAATCCAAAAAAACCCTAAAAAATGCCAACGCTACTAATTGCAAACTCACCTGAGATCACACGACCTCTACCACCTAAATTAGTTCTCTGGTGTAACAAAACCAAGCTGCAGCCACTGAAAGAACTGGAAAAGGCAAATGAACAAATAACAGTGGCTCCAGAGGAACTGAGAGGAGCCCAAGCCCCCCACGGGGAGGGGAACCTGGCGAACCTCATAGAAATGCAGAGAAATATGCAAATGGTAAGCACAAAAACAAAAAACAGAAAATATCTTATCTGAGAGCAGGAGAAGAGGCAAGACTCAGCAAGCTTCCAAGTGAACCAGGAAACAATGTTGAGACAAGAACAATTGATCACCGGCAACCATGATGGGAGGGAACCTCCCTTATATCCAGGCAGTCTGTGATTCCTGATTGCCAATCCTCATTGAATGGTTCAGTACTGTTTGTAACCACCAGAGGGAGCTTCTGCTCAGAATTCATTTCTAAAACATTCACAACAGTACCCCCCCCCTTGAGGAGGGGTCACCGAACCCTTATTTGTGCAACCAGGTCGGTCAGGATGAGCTCTGTGATACGCACGGATCAGTCTCCTAGCATGGATGTCCGAAGCAAACACCCAAGAATTGTCCTCCTGACCTTAACCTCTCCACTTAACCAAATACTGGAGTTTCCGTCTAGAAAAACGAGAATCCAATATTTTCTCAACCACATACTACAGATTGCCCTTAACCAAAACAGGGTCAGGAGGCGCAGCCATAGGAACCACTGGCTCGACAAACCTCTTCAATAAGGACTTGTGGAACACGTTATGGATCTTAAATGTCCCTGGAAGAAGTAAACAAAAGGAAACAGGATTAAGAATCTCCATGATCTTATGAGGTCCAATGAACCTAGGCTTAAACTTAGGAGATGGAACTCTCATAGGGATATTTCTTGAGGACAACCAGACCAAGTCCCCCACTTTAAACCGAGGATCATCAGTCCTATGCCGGTTGGCAAACCGCTGGGCCTTCTCCTGAGAGAGGGACAACCTCTCCACTACCTGGTCCTAAATCTGCTGCATACGCTCCACAACAGAGTCAACACCCGGACAGACAGAAGCCTCCGTCTGTCCCAAAGAAAATCGAGGGTGATACCCAAAATTGCAGAAAAATGGAGACATCAAAGTGGCAGAGCTTGCGCTATTATTAAGAGCAAACTCAGCCAAAGGCAAAAAGAGACCAGTCATCTTGATCAGCAGACACAAAGCATCTCAGATAAGTCTCCAATGTCTGGTTTGTTCTTTCAGTTTGTCCATTGGTCTGAGGATGAAAAGCAGAGGAGAAAGACAATTGAACACCAAGTTTAGAACAAAAAGTCCTCCAAAATCTGGAAACAAACTGGACTCCTCTGTCAGACACAATGTTCTCCGGAATGCCATGTAACCGAACCACGTGCTGAAGGAACAAAGGCACCAATTCAGAGGAGGAAGGCAACTTAGGTAATGGCACAAGATGTATCATCTTGTAAAACCTATCACAAATCACCCAGATAACGGTCATTCTCTGAGAAACAGGGAGTCGGAAATAAAATCCATAGAGATATGGGTCCATGGTCTCTTGGGCACAGGCAATGGCATCAACAAACCACTAGAGCGAGAGCAAGGCTTGGAGCGAGAGCAAGTCCCACAGGACTGCACAAACTCCCTGACGTCACGAGACAAACTAGGCCATCAAAAGGACCGACTCACCAAGTCACTGGTACCAAAAATTCCGGGATGACTGGCCAACGCGGAACAATGAATCTCAGACATCACACTCTTCTTCCACTGGTCTGGGACAAACAATTTCCCAATAGGGCCGCGCTCGGGTTTATCCTCCTGACACCCTTCCAGAGCCAGTCTCAAATTGGGCGAGATGGCGGAAAGAACTACACCCTCTTTTAAAATAACAGCAGGATCAGATAACTCAGGAGAGTCCACAAGGAAACTCCTCAAGAGGGTATCCGCCTTAACATTCTTAGTGCCAGGAAGAAAGGAAACCACAAAATTAAAACGTGTGAAAAACAAGGCCCACCTGGCCTGTCTAGGATTAAGTCGCTTGGCTGATTCCAGATAAACCAGATTCTTATGGTCCGTGAGGACCACCATCTGATGTTTGGCTCCCTCCAGCCAATGTCTCCACTCTTCAAAAGCCCACTTCATGGCCAATAACTCCCGATTACCCACGTCATAATTACGTTCAGTTGGAGAAAATTTTCGACCAGCACCAGCCCCAGTCTCAGAAGCATCAACCTCCACCTGAAACGGCAGAGAAACATCAGGCTGCCGTAGAACAGGAGCAGAAATGAATCTCTGCTTAAGTTCCTGAAACGCATAGACTGCCTCAGGAGGCCAATTCACCACATCAGAACCCTTTTTGGTCAAATCAGTCAATGGTTTAACAATAACAGAGAAATTACCAATAAATTTATGATAAAAATTGGCAAAACCCAAGAATCTCTGAAGAGCCTTTAATGAAGTAGGTTGGACCCAATCACAGATGGCCTGAACCTTAACCGGGTCCATTTCAATAACAGATGGAGACAAAATGAATCCCAGAAATGAGATACTCTGTACGCCAAAAAGACACTTTGATCCCTTCACATACAGCGCATTCTCTCTCAAAATCTGGAACACAGTCCGAACATGTTTCATATGAGAGTCCCAGTCATTGGAAAAAATCAAGATATCATCCAAATAAACAATTAGAAATTTATCCACAAAATCCCTGAAAATGTCATTCATGAAGGACTGGAAGACGGAAGGAGCATTTGTGAGCCCAAAGGGCATCACTAGGTACTCAAAATGCCCCTCTGGGGTATTAAACGCTGTCTTCCATTCATCCCCGTGCTTAATGCGAATAAGGTTATAAGCCCCCCTGAGATCAAGCTTGGTAAACCAAGTAGCACTTTTCACCCTAGAAAACAGGTCAGAAATCAAGGGTAACGGATATTGATATTTCACAGTGATCTTGTTCAAGAGGCGATAATCAATACACGGCCTTAATGAACCATCCTTTTTGGCCACAAAGAAAAAACCGGCACCCAAGGGTGAAGAGGATGGTCTGATATGACCCTTCTCCAATGACTCCTTGATATAAGACCGCATAGCGTCATGTTCAGGTACAGACAAGTTAAAAAGGCGACCTTTAGGAAATTTACTTCCAGGCACAAATTCAATAGCGCAGTCATAGCTCCTATGGGGGGCAAGGTTGCAGATTTACTTTCGCTAAACACATCAGAAAAATCAGTCAAAAAGTCAGGAACATCCTGAGACTGGGGAGAGGCAGACAAAACTGGAGTGTTGGCATTAACACATTGGCAGCCCCAACTGGTTACAGACACAGATTTCCAATCCAAAACAGGATTATGAGACTGTAACCAAGGGAAACCTAGTACAATAATGTCATGCAGATTATACAGCACCAAAAATTTGCAACTCTACTGATGATCAGGTTCAACCCTCATTATCACCTGAGTAGAAAACTGGGGTTTATTCTCAGCCAAAGGGGTAGAATCAATCCCCAGTAGGGGAATAGACTTCCGTAGAGGTATCAAGGGAAACCCACAACGTTTGGCAAAATCAAAATCCATCAGGTTAATAGCTGCTCCCGAATCAACAAAAGCCTGAGCAGAAAATGTGGACAGGGAGCAAATCAGGGTAACAGTCAACAAAAATTTAGTCTGAACACTACCCAAGACAACTGAGCGTGCAAAACGTCTTCCCCGCTTAGGGCAGACAGAAATAGCATGAGAGGGGTCACCACAATAGAAACATAACCCATTGCGTTTTCGAAACTCATGACGCTGTGCCCCAGAAGCCACTCTATCACACTGCATGGGTTCAGAAGCTGGCTCACAAGGCAACACTATTCCACGCATACCTCTACGCTCACGCAAATGTCTGTCAATTTGAATCGCAATGACATAGAATCACTGAGACCAGAGGGAGCAGGGAAACCCACCATAACATCTTTTACATTCTCTGACAGCCACTTCCGAAAAAGGGATGCCAAAGCATCATCATTCCATTTGGTTAGGACTGCCCATTTTCGGAATTTCTGACAGTACAACTCAGCGTCCATCAAACCCCTGATTTAATGCCAACAAGGTTCTTTCAGCTTGATCAGTGACATTAGGCTCATCATACAATAACCCCAGAGCCAGAAAAAATGCATCAACATCACTCAAAACAGGGTCCCCAGGTGTCAGGGAAAAAGCCCAATCCTGAGGATCGCCGCGCAGGAGAGAGATGACAATTTGAACCTACTGTGCTGCGTTCCCTGAGGACTTAGGTTTTAAGGCAAAAAACAACTTACAGTTATTTTTGAAATTCAGAAATTTGGCCCGATCTCCCAAAAACAAATCTGGCATGGGAATCTAGGTTCCACAACCGGCAACCCAGCAAGATAGACAGCAATACTCCGAACCTCAGTGGCAAACTGATCCACACGGCCAGACAGCTGTGCAAGCTCCATTTGAGAGAAAAAAAAAATCCTCCTCAGCACCCAGAGAAAAAGAGGGAAAAAATGCAAGAAACAGAAAAAAAAAAATCTCTGACAACTCTGACAACTTTTTTCTTTCCACACTATTTTTCCCTTCGTGAGTACCTATACAATTTTCAGTTTGGCCGGTGATACTATTACGTTTTGGAAGCTGAGGAGAGCAGGCAAAAATGGCAATACACCAGAGAGGTTGGAATCTATTGGATTGCAGTACCCTGACTAACCACCACAACTAAAGGCAGACGTGGAGCGTTCCTACGTTGGTCCTAGACGCCTCGTCACAGCCTGAGAGATTAACTACACCTAAAGATAGAAAGAGGAAAGCTATATGCCTCGAAGCAGATCCCAAAGAACATAGGAAGACCCCAAACATGTAATGGCGGTTAGACAAGAGGAAATACAGACACAGACAGAAAATAGTATGAGCAAACGCTGGGGCCCAATCTGCCTAGACAGAAAACGATAGAAAGGATACTCACTGCAATCCAAAAAAACCCTAAAAAATGCCAACGCTACTGATTGCAAAAACACCTGAGATCACACGACCTCTACCACCTAAATCAGTTCTCTGGTGTAATAAAACTAAGCCGCAGCCACTGAAAAAACTGGAAAAGGCAAATGAACAAATAACAATGGCTCCAGCGGAACTGAGAGGAGCCCAAGCCCCCCGGGGGGAACCTGGCTAAACTCACAGAAATGCAGAGAAATATGCAAATGGTAAGTCACAAAAACAAAAACAGAAAATATCTTATCTGAAAGCAGAAGAAGAGGCAAGACTCAGCAAGCTTCCAAGTGAACCAGGAACCACAGTTGAGACAAGAACAATTGATCACTGGCAACCATGATGGGAGGAACCTCCCTTATATAAGACCAGTCTGTGACTCCTGATTGCCAATACTCATTGAATGGTTCAGTACTGTTTGTAACCACCAGAGGGAGCTTCTGCTCATAATTCATTTCCAAAACATTCACAACAGGATGGCACACCTAGAGAAATAGTGGCAGCTAGGGAAGGAGTACCAATGGACAGTCACATCTCCACAAGCTTGTGTTCCAAGGACTGTGTGTAGGAACAACTGAATGTTGTGCTGGGACAAGGACGTGGTGGTTGCAAATGTGCAATAACAGGTGCCGGGTGGGAGGCATCTTCGCCTGCGTCATGAACAAGGGACTGGCGTGCATGTAGAACAGTGGAAGAGGCAATTCTAGATCCTGGCATTCGCCCATACTAATTAGGTGCTGTGCTGTAATGTGCCTGAGCATGCTGGTGGTGGTCAGGCTTGTAGTTGCGCTGCCACTGCTGATGCTGGCATGGCAAATGTTGCAAATAACCTTTTTGGGTTAGCTGGACTGTCTCTAAAAAAGCACCAGACTCAAACACCTGACCCTTGGCCTTGGTGCTCTGGCTACCCCACTGCCCACTTATCTATGGGCACTCTGGATGGTGGGAGGAAGGATGATCAGGGTGAGGATTATGTGGTCCAGACTGGACCATGTAGAAGACAGGGTGGTGCTGGCAAAGTGACAGGAAGAATTATCTGCTATCAATCCAACAACCTTTTCACACTGGTCTGGCTTCAAGAATGGTGTTCCGTGCCTTCCCAAAAAGTGGGGCAGGAAGCTAGATCAACATGATGTGTGCATTTGTTGTGCTCCCACGACAGGCACAGTTTCCCCTTGCCCATGGCTTCAGCCTCTGCTCTCACCATCAGCATCACGTGCACTTCCTGTCCCTTACCATGCGCCTTGTCCATTTTAAATTACGTATGATATATGCCTGTTGAGAAAACGTTGCAGTATTACAATGGCAGGAAAATTGGCCCACTTCAGATGAACTTATTAGACTGCGGTATCAATACAGTGATGCTATTTCTACATTTATTTTTTTGTTTTGAAGCACCACTACAGCATGAAAAATGCTGTATAAAATTACACTGTTGAAAAAAATGGTAGTGTTACAATGGCATGAAAATTGGCCCACTTCAGATGGACTTACTAGCAGTATCAATACAGGAATGCTATTTGTAACCAAACAAGTTTTTTTGTATTTTGAGGCACAACTGCAGCACAATAAATGCCAGATAAAATTACACTGCTGAAAAAATTTGCAGTATTACTATTGCAGGACAATTTGCACAACTCAGATCGACTGGTTACACTGCTATTGAGATCGAACCAAGTCTGGATGTATGCTATTGATGCACAACAGCCACAGTAAAAATGACACATAATATTTCAATGTTCAGAATAATTTGCAGTATTAAGAGAAAAAAGAATATTATTAGCCCTAAGAAGGTGTTTTGGTATGAGTTGCAGGCTGCAACGTAAAGGACATGAAATTCACCCTGTCCTGTCCTACAAGATCCCTTCAGCACAATCTCTCCCTAAGTGCCGCTATCAGCAGTATTACTATTGATTATAATTAGCCCTAAGAACGACTACTGTATTTCAAAGAAATGTAAATGTGGTTGAATCTCTTGCTAATACACAGCTACAATTCTGTCCCTCTTTCAGCAGCACCTCTCCCTACGCTGCCTGTGTCCAGGGTACAGTGTGACGAGCATGGTGTCACGAGTCTTATATAGACCTGATGACGCTGTGTAGCCAGCCAATCACAGTAATGCCACAACCAAGATGGATATGGCATTACAGTGACTGTCAGGCAATCCCCACATGCTCATAGGCTATCTAAAAAGCATCAAACAAGTGGAGCAAACTAAAAATCCTGCTTTTGTCCACAATTAGGGCTCGTGCACACAACTGATTTTCCGTAAAATCGTAAAATTCACGTCACCATATTCCCTTTGTACTCACGTACTCTTTTATTTTACACATTGGCAGCAACGTCAGCCCTGCAGCATAGTCAAATGCACCCCATTACACCTTGGAGCCCACATACTGGATGGGCCCCGTAAAATCCACGTCACCATATTTCTTTTGTACTCCTGTACTCTTTTGTTTACACAGTGACAGCAATGTCTGCCCTGCTGCAAAGTCATATGCACTCCATTACGCCTTGGAACCCACATACTGGATGGGCCTCGTAAAATCCAAGTCACCATATTCCCTTTGTACTCCCGTACTCTTTTGTTTTACACATTGGCAGCAAGGCCAGCCCAGCTGCCTAGTCATATGCATCCCATTACACCTTGGAACACACATACTGGATGGGCCCTGTAAAATCCACGTCACCATTTTCCCTTTGTACTCCCGTACTCTTTTGTTTTACACATTGGCAGCAAAGCCAGTCCTGCTGACTAGTCATATGCACCCCATTACACCTTGGAACTGACATACTGGATGGGCATGGCCGCCATCAGGGCATTACAGCCCATACTAGTGTATGGGGCCCGGTGATTTATGGGGGCCCGCCGCCCGAGCACGCTGGCAGCACAGTTCGGCAGCAGGCGCAGCGCTTCACTGCTTTATATTCTTCACTCCCCACTGTCCCCAGTCCTGACCTCCTAAGTCCTAACAAGTGCACCAGGCTGACAAAATGAAATGGGCAGGCACTGTAGCTTTAAGCTACGGCCCGCCCTGGTGCATCAGCCAGCCGGACGTGACGTCACACACTGCTCTGCTCCACTTCCTCATTCCGGAGCAGAGAGAGCAGCGTGGCTGGGAGCGGCGGCAACGGGCAGCAGCGGCTGCCTGTGGCCGGCGGACCGGGACGGGTGCAGGCGACGGCGAGCAGGGTGAGTAGTTTGTCGCACAGCCGCAGCGCCAGCATCCACCCCACGCATCACCATCAGGGCCCAGGGCAGGAAGGGGGGGGCCAGGGCAGGCAGGAAGGGCCAGTAGGGCAGGCACAGCATCCAGCAATAGTGGCCCTGGGTCTAGGGCAGGCAGGGGGGCCGGTCGCCTGCAGGATCCACCAAGAGGGCCCAGGTCAGGGAGGCGGGGCCTGCAGCATCCAGCAACAGGGGCCAGGGAAGGCAGGGGGGCCGCCGCACGCAGCATTCCAACAGGGCCCCAGCCCAAGGCAGGCAGGAGGGGCCCACAGCATCCACCAACAGGGTCCCCAGGGCAGGCTGGGGGCCGTCCTAGGGTAGACAGGAGGGGCCCGCAGGCGCAGCATCCACAATTGGGGGCAGGGGGGCCGGCCGCACGCATCATTACAACAGGGCCCAGGGCAGGCAGGAGGGGCCCGCAGCATCCACCAACAGGGCCCCCAGGGCAGACAGGAGGGACCCGCAGGTGCAACATCCAGCAATGGGGCAGGGGCCGCCACACGTATCATTCCAACAGGGCCCAGGGCAGGCAGGGGGGCCTACAGCATCCACCAACAGGGCCCACAGGGCAGGACACAGTGTAAAAGATACAAGTTAAAAAAATAAATAATTGTAAAATTATATATAACAAAAAATCAATATTCCATCATTAAATCAATCTTTGAATAAAAAAATCTAAACACTAAAAGTACACATATTTGGTATCACCACAGCGTCCGCAACGACCCGACCTATAGAATTGTCCCACTAGTTAATCCCTTTAGTGAACACCATTAAAAAAAGGCAAAAAATTAAAGCTTTATCATACCGCCGAAAAAAAAGGGTAATAACACGCAATCAATAAGATGGATATAAATAAATGTGGTACCACTGAAAACATCATCTTGTCCTGCCAAAAACAAGCCGACATATAACTTCATCACTGGCAAAAATAGAAAAAAGTAAAGGTCTCAGAATAAAGCAATGCAAAAATAATTATTTTTTATATAAAATAGTTTTTATTGTATAAAATCGCCAAAACATAAAAAAAGATATAAATGAGGAATCGCTGTAATCGCACTGACCCGAAGAATAAAACTGCCTTATCAATTTTACCACACGCAGAACAGTAGAAACGCCCCCCCCCAAAAAAAAAGAAATTAATTCATTCTTGTTTTTGTTCATTATGCCTCCCAAAAATTGGAATAAAAAGCTATCAAAAAATGTCATGTGCCCAAAAATGCTACCAATAAAAATGTCAACTCGTCCCGCAAAAATAAGACCTCACATGACTCTGTGGGCCAAAATATGGAAAAATTATAGCTCTCAAAATGTGGTGATGCAAAAAAACGTTTTGCTATTAAAAGCGTCTTTTAGCGTGTGACAGCTGCCATCATAAAAACCCGCTATAAATAGTAAATCAAACCCCCCTTTATCACCCCTTAGTTAGGGAAAAATAATAAAATAAAAAAAATGTACACAACACAACAACTTTTGGGTCCAATTTCTCCTGTTACACTTGGGAAAATAAAAAATTGGGGGGAAAAGATCATTTTGTGAAAGATTTTTAATTTTTACGGCTCTACATTATAAACTTCTGTCAAGCACTTGGGGGTTCAAAGTGCTCACCACACATCTAGATAAGTTCCTTAGGGGTCTACTTTACCATAGCATTTAGTGACTGTGGGAACATACCCTAAGTGTTTTGGAAAGATTACTGCTATAAAAGTGAGTAAAATAAATAAATGGAGGTGATTACCCCTTTACACTTGACTCCTATTTTATTTATTTATTTTTGTTCTTTTACATAATCACTTAGTTACGTTTTGAGGTGTATTTATGTTCTATAATTTATAGGTTTTTAATAAATACCAATAAAGATAATTTTTTGTAACATATACTCAGTGATTATATTTGCTGTCATATAAACTTTCCATTTATTTGGTGGGCAGGCTGAGGCGGCAGAGGTGGGCAGGCTGAGACGACCATTAAATTGTTCTTGGGTGGGTGCGGAGGCAACACCGGCTGAGTGAGTAAATAACAAGTCCATGTATTAGTTTGTCCACTTTTTCAGTACATGATTGTACTTATATATACATTGCTATTGAGGAGTCAAAGGGGGGGTGGGGTAAGGAATGATTGTATAATTATTCCTTCCCCTCCCCCTTGGACTCCCTAATAGCAATCTACTATATAATCGTCTAATTCTGTCTATCTGTAATGTAAATCCTGCGTCGCTGATTGGTCGTGGCCGGACTACGCCTGTCGCTGATTGGTCGCGTCCGGCCGGGCGCGACCAATCAGCGACGTGGGATTTCCGATACGTGGAGGCCGCCAGTCGGGGTACTTACGCTGCGAGCAAAACAGAAAAGCTGATGGCTATGTATGTGATATGGTGTTAATGTGTCATTGGTGAGGGCGTGGTGCAGAAGTGGAGTTTTTCCAAGAAAGGGCGGAGGGATTTTGGAAGGTTCGCATGGTGGAGGATTAGCTAGGGTGGAGGCGGAATTGGGGGTGGAGCCTGGGCGGAGTCTCAAGGGGGGCCCCATAAATTTTGCCAGTGTGGGGCCCCGAAATTCCTAGTGGCAGCCCTGTGGATGGGCCTCGTAAAATCCACGTCACCATATTCCTTTTGTACTCCTATACTCTTTTGTTTACACAGTGACAGCAATGTCTGCTCTGCTGCAAAGTCATATGCACTCCATTACGCCTTGGAACCCACATACTGGATGAGCACATGAAAATCCACTTCACAATATTTATTTAGTACATCCAGAAGTCGCCAATGATAGACATAATAGGTCTAAGATAATCTAACCAAGTGATGAATAATGGGGCTTTGGAGCATGATTTTCAACATATCACAGATTACTTAAATCCGTGCAAGACTATAAAGTTTACTAATGTGACACAAACTCGTGCATGTTTTCAGTTAAGCTTTTGAGAATAACCAACAATGCAGTCTGAATGACATGATTGGAGAAGAAAAAAAGCAGTGTACCATGAAACCTCAAGCTGTCAAACCCATTCTTGGTTTTCAAATGGTAATGGAATCCCGACAATATGTTGAGAGCAGCATGCACTACATTGAAGGATGATCAACTTTTCGTATTTTTCAATAGTATGATGGTTCCCTCTTTGCAGAATTATTTAATGGATAATTTTGCTATTTTATTTGACAAGTTTTTAACATTAGGGTTCAGATACGGCTTTAAAGATGGCTAATACTTGCAATATAATGCTTTTTTATTTCAAAGTACAAAATTTAAGGAATAGTATGATTGAATAGTATGAGTGCGTACACTTTTGTATATTTTAATATACAAAGGTTATGTACATATAGGGATTAAATACATATAATGATTAAGTATTATATATAAAGATTAACTACATACAGTAGACTTACATCACCAAGAGGCTTTTAAACATCATCCGTCTGGAATATCAGAGAAGCAACACCAAGACACAGAACCCCTGGGATCTTAAATACACTGCATGGGCGTCCCCAATTAAGCAGGTATGAATACACTGTACATGCACAGGTACCCCAGTTTTAGCATCTGTCTTTGTCATGTTTCTCTGGTCTTACAGTATATAGTGATTTACACTATGTAGTAACTCAAGTTTCACCCAGCCCTTCAAGTGGCTAGCTTTCAAAGTCGGATGAAACAGATATCATGGAGTCGTCAGACGAGGGGCGATAAACCCATAGAATATAAAATCCACAAGGATTTAGATAAAACCACCACAGACAGAGGTTAAGTAAACCGTAACGTTTTACAATCACAAACCACAAACATATGGAAGCTTTAATCTTCTACCAGAAATGCAGCTATGTAATTGTCTGAATGCATTCTGTATATTTCAATACGAATTCTAAAGAGCCATTTGTATATTCACACTACACTATTAACAGCAATCATATCTATATTCAGCCGTTCTTGCAAAACTTAAGCTTAACCCATAGACTATTATGTATAATCACGACAATCTTCTTGACCAGTATCTATAGGTAAATAAAGTTAAAACTGGCTGCTACTATGTATTCTGGAAATAAAAGCGAGAACTGCAAGAATGTTCTAAAACCTAACTGTGACCATGCTCAATATTCCATAACTGTTCAGTTCTGCTGTGTAGTAAATATTGGAGACACCATATGTTAGACATCGGGCAACAGCTGGATTTGAACTTGGTTCTGAGGTCATCAGAGGTCCCCATACAGGTTTCAGCCAGGGCAGATGCTGCTTAGCTTTGCCATCAATCCCAACACCTAGCCAGTACAAAGGAGTACAAGCTGTCTCCAGGGTCTTTGTTAATAGTAGCCTTAAGCATAGGTTACAGAAGGAGACAGGGCTGTTATAGCCTAAATCCAGAAATGCCTGCACTGAGCATGTCCGTGACATGGCGAACTGTGATTGGTGGTTAATGTCAGCTGATCCTCTGACCTGTCACCGATGAGCTTAGCCCTTAAATAGCTTGTCTGTCCACTTCGCGGTCAGATAATACTAAAATAGGCACTGCTCATGTGTGGACGTACCAGAATCTGGGCTCCACGTGCTCTCTAGCTTTGCTCTCCGGGACCTGCTGATGCCAGAGTTCACTCGACTTATTAGCACAGGTCCTTTAGGCAGATTTAGCTTATGCCAGGCAGGTAGCCAATGTGGCGCAGTCTTGCTACGAATATAGGGTAGCTATACACCCTGAGCAGACAACGGGGCGCATAACCTGTAGCCAATGTGGCGCAGTCTTGCAACAAATATAGGGTAGCTATACACCCTGAGCAGACTGCGGGCGCATAACCTGGGCATCGCCTGCCAAGCTGAACAGACTGAACAGATAGTTGCTCAGTCCGGTCTCACGCCGGCTGGTAGCACGTACGCCTGGCGTTAGTCGCATGCACTTCCTAGCGGCTGGCACGTAGCTTCTGTGCATTCAACAGAGCTACGTCTATACCAGCTTGCAGCACATAGTGCAAACCTAATTCTTTCAAGTGGCTTCTGTGCCATTAACAGGGCTACATCTACGCCAGTCGATAGCACATCTCCCGTGACGTTAACGGAGATAGTGCCAATTTTACATCTCCCCTAGTGTGAAGTAACACAGGCGAGATCTAATATTATATTTCTGTTGTCAGTTTTACCCTCATACCCAAGGGGTGTTCAGCAGCAGTGACTTTAACTGCATTGCGGACCCCGGGTTCGGTTGCAATCCATTATTTAATATAGTTGTTGCAACCGAGCTCATAACCCCATACATGATCACAGATGGTTTCAACAAAGAAATTTAGTTATAATAAGATTATTTTGTAAGGTTCTTTGTCTCTGTTGACATGTTCCTTGAAACTCAGTTTTCCGTCGGCCATTTTGCTTTCTGTCTTTCTGCAGCTCTTGCCCTCAGTTAATATGGAGTTTCCAGTTTTCATGTTCCCGCCCTGATTCTTCCCTCTTGCTTCTTAAGCAGCCTCAGCTGAACAATCAGTGCTCCTGAATCAAGCCTCAGTCAGTCTGTGACCTGACTCCTGGAAGCCTTGGACTTGTACTCCAGCTATTCCCTACTGAGGAACCTTGGAACACTTTTGGACTCTGGAAACCTGCTGTTTGGTGAATCCATGTTTGCAGAGGAATTACGGTACAGAGAAGAGATCCTGAACCTGATCCCGACCACGCACCACAATTGTGGATACCAGGGCTATGGGGTACTCGGAGCCGAGCCCATAGAAGTCTATGGGAGTTGTCACTGGTAGCGGTGGCTCGGTCCGTGGCCCTGGCGGTCGTGCAATGGGGGAATATTTACAGGGGATTATTAGGATAGTTCGTGACGCCACCTGTGGTTTCTGGTAATTTGTACCAGCGCTGCTGTAAGGGTCTTCACAGGGGATGTTATGGGGCAGCTTGGTGGCAAGTCTCCCACAGGTGAGACGTGTCCCTGGAAGTCTATGGTGATGATGATTCAGGGGTAGTAAGAATTCAGTCACACACAAGGTAGTTCCTTTTCATACCTTTTACTGATGATGGTTCAAGCAGATCCCAGGGAGCTGGTCGGGGTGAAGAGTGCACTTTCCGGTAACAGCTGAGCAGGTTAGAGGCCTCCTTAACTTCAATGTACATGTGAGTCCAACTTGCCTGAAGTGAAGTTAACTCTGAAACTCCAGCTTTCTCTATAGCTGTACTGCCCGGCCAACGTTGTGGTGGAGCCTTCTAAGTGATGAAACTAGGTCCTTACTTTTGTCGTGCACTTGACTCAAAATCCCTGTTCCACCTGACTCCGGTTACGTATTGACACTGAGGGCTGCTCTCTGCGACCTGTAGTCCAGATGCCTCCGGGTTTCTTGTTACTATGCCTGAAACAGTAGCAACACTTCGGACCCCGGTGTCCGGCAATTTAGTGCAAGCAATCCAATACCTGTAGCACTTTTCTATCTTCTCCACTGTGCCCTTCGCCCTGCTTCCCGCTTTTAACATAAGCACTTGTGGCAGTTGTGGAATAATGTCAGCTTCATCCAGAGCTCGCTGCACAGCTCTCAGTTTCCTCCAAAGTCCACACAGGACCGAGACTGAATGGCTGCTCTGTCCTTGAGACAGAAGCTAACAGGCTGAACTCCACTGAACACTAAGCTCCACTCAGACTGATCTTATCTCAGACAGATAACTATCCAGGGGATGACTCACTCCTAAGCCTCCCGGAGCTAACTATCTGACTATCTCAGACAGGAAACTATCCAAGGGATGACTCACTCCTGAGCCTCCCGGAGCTAACTGACTGAACTTACTCCTCTCTCTCACTCTCCCTCCAGACTAATAACTCCTGCCACGTGTCACTCCCCCTTATATCTCAGATAGGCGTGTCTGAAAGTGTGAGTGACAGTGAATGCATATCAAGCGTTGCTGTTACCTTCTAGTGCACTCTCCTGGACTTTTATGTGTGCCTGCGTAGCTGGGCTACACATCCCCCCTTGGTAAAACACAGCACTCCCGGGCTGTAAAAGACAAAAAGAACATTTTGTTTTGCATTAACATCAACATTATAACTCTTCCCATCTGGGAGGTACGACTTCTTTAACGTTACATTTTGTACAATGGAAAAAATACAAAAGTATCAAAACATTTTTTTTTTTTTTTTAAATATTCACAGTATAGGCAGTATTCTTGTGGAGGACCCGCACCAAAAACCTCCCACGTGGGTCCTGGGTGGGCTGCAGGACTTTATTGCAGACCTCACTCTGGGCCCCACCATACGGGTTTTTCTTCTGAGGTAGTTTGTAGTAGTGGTTTTATGTAAAACCAAAATAATGCACCGAAGCGCAACTATTTACAAAGATCAGTTCTTGGGCCGGCACAGTCCACAGCCTCTCAGTCCATGACATAGTAATAGACACATATATACATTTTAGAAATCCACACTATAATTTAACTGGAGTTACCCAACCAGGGTATACTATGCAACCAACACATTATTTAACTTTCTAAATTCTTTAACTCTCTTTACCCAGCCGGGTATTCTATTCCAAATATGTAAAACATCAGTATACAATACTAAAGTGCAAAAATGCAATTTTCTTTCAAAACTTTCTACAGTTACTAGAATGCGGTAAACCCTGTCTGGGTCCTACCGGTCTTCACTTGTTATTACTTTCAATTACGTCTTCCACTCCTGGGGCTGGAACGACGCGATGCTCTTTAGAGCGCATTACAAACAGGTCGTGACCTGCTATCAATGTCTGGGTCGCTACAGTCCTTGTGCGAACCGCTAGGGGCACGCCGGGTGCTTCCTCTTTGTGGGACGCCGATTGCGTCACTGTTTGCGTAGCAGGGGCGATTCAGCTGTAACCGCAGTTTGCGATGTAGATTGGGTCGCCGATTGCGATGCAGAGTAGGTCGCCGATTGCGATACGGAGGTGTACGCAGGGGGCGATGCCGATGCACAATGCTGGTGTGATGCAGAGCAGGAAGCAGGTGTGCACAATGGCTCAGTTGGGGACGCACTAACCTGCTGCTGTCGCTGCTCCATCACAGACGGCTGGGTTTCCTCCGGTGTCCCTACCGGGGGATTGTAATCTGCTGCGGCCTCCTTGCCTGGCTGGCACTCCGGAACGGGCAGGACCTCCTCAGCCTCCTTCTCCTCCACCTCCGCATCGGTGGGATCAGGTACAGCACTTTTGGTGGCAGCCTCCGGTCGTCCTTCAGCCTTCCTCAGCAGGGAACTTGGGAATTCAGGTGACGGCATTATGCTTGTAGGAGAGAGCACTGCGTCCCACAGCAGCCGCTGTATCTGGGCACGCCAGCGTCTCTCTGTCTCCTGCAAGTCTGCATGACGCTGGATTAATCTTCTGAGCACCGCATTCTCCTTCTGCAGCTCCAGCATAGTTTGCTGAAGCTTCTGTATTAGGGATGGCTCAGGTTCAAACAACAGCTTCTCCGGGAGCAGGGCCTGTGCTCCACTGCTCCACTGCATAGCTGCTCTTGTCCTTCTGCCACCTCGTCCATGCCAGAGTGTAGGTTCCATCAGGAACTGTCTGGTCTCTTCCGTGGAGGCGGGATTTGCGTCTCCTCCTCTTCGGATAGAGGATGAAGAGGAGGCGGATTTCTTTAGCAGTGGGGCAGGACCGCACATTGTAGTAACATTTGGAGAGGGCGGCCATATCTTTTCGCGCCTCAGGGGGTACACGCCCACGAATGCACGCCCACCTTCTTCACCAGCGCCTCAGGGCGCCAACTTGACGGTAAAATGGCGGTATTTGGCGCCAAATGCAGCAACAGTCTTTCTGCACAAACAGTTCAATACAGGCACACAGGACTCACAATTGCAAGTTTCGCATCCTGTTCGTGACGCCAAAATTTAGTTGTTGCGACCACGCACCACAATTGTGGATACCAGGGCTATGGGGTACTCGGAGCCGAGCCCATAGAAGTCTATGGGAGTTGTCACTGGTAGCGGTGGCTCGGTCCGTGGCCCTGGCGGTCGTGCAATGGGGGAATATTTACAGGGGATTATTAGGATAGTTCGTGACGCCACCTGTGGTTTCTGGTAATTTGTACCAGCGCTGCTGTAAGGGTCTTCACAGGGGATGTTATGGGGCAGCTTGGTGGCAAGTCTCCCACAGGTGAGACGTGTCCCTGGAAGTCTATGGTGATGATGATTCAGGGGTAGTAAGAATTCAGTCACACACAAGGTAGTTCCTTTTCATACCTTTTACTGATGATGGTTCAAGCAGATCCCAGGGAGCTGGTCGGGGTGAAGAGTGCACTTTCCGGTAACAGCTGAGCAGGTTAGAGGCCTCCTTAACTTCAATGTACATGTGAGTCCAACTTGCCTGAAGTGAAGTTAACTCTGAAACTCCAGCTTTCTCTATAGCTGTACTGCCCGGCCAACGTTGTGGTGGAGCCTTCTAAGTGATGAAACTAGTCCTTACTTTTGTCGTGCACTTGACTCAAAATCCCTGTTCCACCTGACTCCGTTACGTATTGACACTGAGGGCTGCTCTC
>JARQOD010011439.1:0-23400 GCA_033576555.1 Oophaga sylvatica
ATGTCACCAAAACTTTTGCAAATTTTTCTTTTTGGGTTTAAAAGAGGTCTGTTAGCAGATTTCACAGTAAAAATCATATTTTAGATTAAGGTCTTAGACCTGATGAGGCTGGTATACTTGCTTCAGCATCTATCCCAAAAATGGTTGCAAAACCCCTTTACGAAAGTTTTTTTTAATTTTTCCCCCCTTTTAAGCCATTGGAGATCCTCGATTCCCCCTAGCTGCTGAGAAACTCCACTCATCACCAAAATACAATTCTCAGTCCCCCTCCCCCCTGCTGCTGCTGACTTCCCCACCCACCAAGCCACTTCAGCTTCGTAGCCCCTCTCCATGCCGATGCCCCCCCTTTTATTTTGAAAGCCCCAGTGTTCCTCCCCCCTCTGCTGGGGGAATTTCCCCCCTAAGCCTGACAGCTCCCATGCCCCCCCTTGATGTTCCCACGCGTCTCACACTCTCAAAAAAGCTGCACCTCAATGGGCTGTGTGCCGGAGACAAAATATGATTAACTCAGAGTTCTCTTTTTAAAACCCCTGGAGTTCATTTATTTCGGTTAAAAGCCCCCAAAATTGGTTTTTTCAAGTAAATCCAAGCATCATCATCAAGATTTGTTTGCTAATGTAAAACAGTCTATATTGAAAAATCTAAAAAAGGAAGACATAAAAAAATAATTTTCATTGAAAAAGGCAGTAGACGGGATCACAAACAAAAAAAAAATCTATGGAAAGGGCGGCTGAAAATTTTAAAACCTTTTTGCAGATGCCAAAAAAATATGTAAATTCAGTAAAATCTTTTATATTTAAGGAAAAAAGTTAGGGAGGTTTTGTGCTTCCCAGAAAAACGCGGGGGTTGTGCCCAAAAAGGGGGACAAACCCCAAAAATTGGCCTACGGGGGGGATTTTGTCAATTCACAGGAAAAAAAACCTAGACGTCCCCAAAAAAAGCATCCTGAAAAAGAAGTGACAAAAACGTACTAAAAAAAAAAAACCTAAAAATACAGATCCGAGACCCCCAAAAAACAGTATTTTCCCCTTTTATACGATACAGCTGACCTTCGTGACATATGCAGAGCGGAGCTTGGAAACTCCTTTTGGCCCCAAAGAAAGGGAATTTCCCCCAAAAGGCTCTTTTTTTAAAGCAGAACCACTTTTATTTTTGAGGGGGGGGGGTCTAAATTTAAAGTCTATCACCCATAGGGGAAAATTAAACTGTTTTCCCCAAAAACTTTTCTTACAATCAATTTTTAAAAAACTCCTTACTCCCTGGTTTTTTTTTGGTTGGGTGGGGGGGTTGGGTCCCCTTAAATCACTTTTCTGTTAGCAGCTTCATTGTCAGTAGCTTTTTGGCCAACATTGTTTTGCTACATTTCATAACAGATAAAGAGCATTGGGAAAACAACACTGGGGGGAAAAGTGAGACCATTTTAAACACCAGAAAACAGGCTTTGGGAAAAAAAAGCACCAGCTCAGGAAATGAGAGCCATGATTAAAAACCATATACAGATAAAAAAAGCATTGGAAAAAACGCACAGCTGGGGAAATGAAGCCATGTTAAACACATATCAATAAAAAAGCTTTTTGGAACAACGCACATCAGGAAAGGAGAGCCATGATTAGAACACATATCAGAAACAATGCTTTGGAACACCACACAGCCAAGGGGTGAGAGCCATGATTAAAACACAAAACAGATAAAGATTGGAACACGCACACAGCTAGGAGAGTGAGAGCCATGATTAAACACATAACAGTAACAGTGCTTGGGGAACAAGCACACAGCTGGGGAAAGGAGGCAATGTTTAAAAACCATATACGAAAAAGTGCATGGAACAAGCACCAGCTCAGGAAATGAGAGCCATGAAAAAACTATACAATAACAGGCATTGGAAAAAGCACCGCTCAGGAAATGAGATCCATGATTAGAACACATTTACAAAAAACAATGCTTGGAACAAGCACACAGCTGGGGAAATAAAAAGCATATTAGAACACATATACAGAAACATGCATTGGAACAACACACAGCTCAGGAAAGTGAAAGTCAGATTAGAACACATATACAAATAACAATGCATTGGAAAAAAGCCAAGCCAGGAAAGTGAGAGCCTTTTTAGAACACATATACAATAACGTGCATTGGAACAAGCACACAGCCAGGAAATGAAGCCATGATTAGAACACATAACAGAAACGGGCTTGAAACAAGCACACAGCTCGGAAAAGGGGAGAGCCATTTTTTAGAAATGCCTGGATGCACTATGCAGGGGGCAGGAGGACTGGATTTTAGGGGACTGATAAGGGTAGGAGCTGAGGCTAGGGGAAGGGAGTCCAGCGAAAACGAAATCAACGGCGGGAGAGAGCGGTTCCACAAAGGGTTTTTGATCCCCCCCAAAAAATCCTCTTTGTAAACAACTTTAAAAACCTCCTATTCAATACTATCAGAAATCCCTTTTTAATTCCATAGAAGTTTTTGAGCATTTATTTTACAAAGGAGGTTTTTAAAAAAAAAACGGGGGAAAAAAAAAATCGATGTAAAATTTTTTAAAAAGGCCCCGATAAAACTCCCGTAAACAACACAGAAAAACAAAAGATGCCTAAAAGCCAAGGAAAAAAAAAAAACCCTTTTAAAAAAAAAAAAACCAAAAAAAAAAAAAAAAAAATGTTTCCCCAAGCATTTCCCCCTAAAAAAAAACATTGTTGAAAAACCTTCGAATTTTGCAGCAGAAAATAAAAACTGGATGACCTGTAATCAAACACAGGGGGGGAGACTTGGGGAGGAAAAAGGAGAGAGCATGGAAAGCTGGGAAATGCTACGACAGGGGCCAAAAAACATTTTAAATTTTTGCGATCCCTCATAAAAGCAGGGTGGATTTAGAAAATTACCTATTTACAAAAGGAAAACGCGCCTAAATAGACAAGCCTTTAGTTTAATGTAGAAATTCCTTAGATGGGTTTTCTTGAAATCTTTTTTTTTTTCCTTTCTAAAAAACTTATAAAAGGCCATAAAATTAAATTTACAGCCTCAGACTCCTAAGTTTCCAAAAAAATTTTGAATCTTTATCTTTTTTGTTCACTTTGTCAAAATTTTAAAGAAGGTAAAGTAACCCGGGATAAAAGAAGAGAAAACCCGTCCCGGTTTTCAAAAAACCGGAAAAACCGGAAAATCCGGAAAAAAGGGAAAAATTGGGGGGGGGGGGGGGTTTTATTAAGAAAATTTTTGAATGGGCAATTAAAAGGATTTCTTTTTTTAAAGGGGTTTTATTGGGTGGGAAAATTTTAGAGAGTGTCCCGGTGGGTATAAAGGGATGTGCCCCGTGGGGTTTTAAAATAGAGGATTGCCCCCCTGTGGGCAATTATAGAGGAGTGTCCCGTTTGTGCAGTAAAGAGGATTTTCCCCCTGTGGTGTTTTAAAAGAGGATGTCCCGGGGGGCAGTAAAAAGGGGTCGCCCCCGGGGGTGAAAAAAAATGAGGATTGTCCCGTGTGGGGCGTATAAGAGGATGTGTCCCTGTGGGGCGTATGAGGATGTGTCCCGTTGGTGCAATAATAGAGGATTTTTCCCCCCCCGGTGCAGTTTTTAAAGGTTGCCCCGTGGGGTGCAATATTAGAGGATGTGTCCCGTGGGTTTTTATAAAGGGATGTGTCCCGGTGTGTAGTATATAGAGGATGTGTCCCCTGTGGTGCAATAATAGGGGGGGGGGGGGGGGGGGGTCCTGTGTGTGATATAGGGATGTTTCCCCTGTGGGCAATTTAGGGAGGGCCCGGGGGTGAGTTATAAGGATGTGTCCTGTGTGGTGTATTTATAGAGGTGGTCCCTGTGGTTAGATATAGAGGATGTTTCCGTGTGGGTAGAAAATAAGGATGCCCTGTGGTGCATATATAGAGGATTGTCCCGTGTGGTGTAGTATAGGGGATTTTCCCGGTGGTGCTATATAGGGATGTGCCCCCGTGTTGTAAAATTTTAAGGTGTCCCCCTGGGTGAATATATAGAGGATGTGTCCTTTGGTGCATTAATAGAGGATTTCCCGTGGGGTAGTAAAGGGGATGACCCGGGGGGTAGTTAAGGGGATGTTCCCTGTGGGGGTATATATAGTGATTTCCCCCTGGGTGTAAATAAGAGATGTGCCCCTTTTTGGTGATAATAGGGGTGCCCCGTGTTAGTATATAGAGGATTTCCCCCGGGGTGTAAAAGGGGGATTTCCCCCGGGGGTGTAGTAATAGAGGATGTGCCCGGGGGTTGGGAAAGGGGTGTGTCCCGGGGTGTAGTATATAGAGGATTTTCCCGGGTGTAGTAATGGGGGATTTTCCCTTTTGTAGTTTTATAGGGGATGTGCCCGGGGGATAATGAGGATGTGTCCCGGGTTGGGGCGTAATAGGGATGTTTCCCGGTGGTGTTAATAGGGATTTTTCCCCTGGGTTTAAAAAAAAGAGGATTTTCCGTGTGGTGTAGTTAGAGGATGTTTTTCCTGTGGTTTAATAATGAGGGTGCCCCGTTGTAGTATAAAGGGGTTGTCCCGTGGGTGTATATAAGGGGATGTGCCCCGTGGGTGTATAAAAAAGTGCCCTGTGGTGCAGTATATAGGGATGTTCCCGTTTGGTGTAGTATATAGGGGGTGTGCCCCCTGTGGGGCAGTATAAGAGGTTGTCCCGTGTGGGTATTTTATGGGGGCCCCCGGGGGGGGCGTAATTTGGGATGTGTCCCTTGTGGTGCAGTATATAGAGGATGTGCTCTGGTGGTGGGTATATAGGGATGTGTCCCGTGGGTGTAGTATATAGAATTGTCCCGGTGGTGCAGTAAATAGAGGATGCCCCGGGGGGGGCAGAAAAGAGGATTTTCCCCTGGGTGAGTATAAGGGGATGTGTCCCGGTGGTGCAGTATATAAAAGAGGCCCTGTGGTGCATTTTAAAGGATTTTCCCCCTGTGGTGTAGTATATAGGGAGTGTCCCGGGTTTAAAAAGGGGAAGTTCCCGGGGGTGTGTTATAGGGGAGGCCCCTGTGGTGGTAATAGGGGAGTGTCCCGGGGGTGTAGTATAAGAGGATGGTCCTTTGGGGTAGTAATAGAGGATTGTCCCGGGGTGTAGTAATGAGATTGCCCGTGGGGTAGATATAGAAGTGTCCCGGGGTGTAGTAAAAAGGGGATGTGCCCCCTTTGGTGCAGTATAAAGGATTGTCCCCCGGGGTTTGTTATAGAGGATGTGCCTTTTGGTGGCAGTAATAGAGAATGGCCCCCTGGGGTGATTTTAAAAAGGGTGAGTCCCTGTGGGCAGTAATAGGGATGTGCCCGTGTTAGTAATAGAGGTTTTTGCCCCCCGGGTGTATAATGGGGATGTTCCCTGTGGTGTAGAATAGGGATGGCCCCCTTTTTTAGTTTTAAAAAGGAGGCCCTTGGGTGTAGATATAGGGGATTGTCCCGTGGGTGTAGTATAAGAGGATGTGTCCCGGGGGTGTATAATAGAGGGTGCCCCCCTTGGTAAAATTTTAAAAGGGGGTTCCCGTTTTGGCAGTATAAGGGATTCCCCTGTGTAGTAATAAGGGTTTTCCCCCTGGGGGTAGTATATAGAGGGTGTGCCCCTGGGGTGTAATGAGGGGGTTCCCTGGGGAAAATATATAGGGTTTGGCCCGTTGGGGTAGTATATAGGGTTGTGTCCCGTGGTGAATATTAAGGATTGTCCCGGTGGTGTAGTAAATAGAGGTTTTCCCGTTGGTGCAGTAAAAGAGGGTGTGTCCCGTGTTTTAAAAAAAAGGGGATTTCCCCGTGTGGTGTAGAAAAAAGGATTCCCCGTTTGGTGTATAATAGGGATGTTCCCGGTGGTGTATAAAGGGGGTTTTCCCCCGGTGGTTAAAAAATTTTGGGGAAAATGTGTCCCGTGTGGTGTAAAAAAGAGGATTTGTCCCGTGGTGTTAAAAGGGTTTTTCCCGGGGTTTATATATAGAGTATGGTCCCGTGGGTGTATAAAAAGAGGATTCCCCGTGGGTGTAGTAATAAGGGGTTTCCCGGTGGGTAGAAATTAGAGGATGTTCCCGTGGGTTTTGCAGTTAAGAGGATTGTCCGTGTGGTGTAGTATATAGGGATTGTCCTGTTGGTGCAGTAATAGAAATTTGTCCCGTGGGGTTATGTTGGGGGATGACCCCCCCCCCCCGTGTGGTATTAGGGATGTGCCCTTGTTTGTTAGAGGATGTTCCCTTGGGTGAGTAAAAAAGGATGTTTCCCGTGTGGTTAGTATAAAGAGGAGTGTCCCCTTGGTGTAGTAATAAATTGTCCCGTGTGGTGTAGTAATAGAGATTGCCCGTTGGTTAATATAGAGGATTGTCCCGTGGGTGTATAAGAGGATGTCCCCGTTGGGTAGTAAAAGGGGGATGTGTCCCGTGTGGTTTGTATATAAGGGGATGTGTCCCTTTTGGGCAGTAATAGAGGATGTGCCCCTGTGTTTATATAGGTGGCCCGGGGTGGTATATATGGGGGAGGGGTCCCGTGGGTGCTTTTAAATGAATGTGTCCTTGTTACAGTCAGGCCCAAAAAATTTTTTAAAAATGACAAAATTTTTTAATTTTACAAAGTCTACTTTTCATTTTTTCTAATGGCAATTTGCAAATACCCAGAATGTTATAAAGGGGGTCAGCTTAACCAATTATTTGCAAATCAATATTTGGCTAGAAAAAGAACTTTACCCCCCAAACACATTTAACTCTTTGCAGCCCGCCTTAAAAGGACCGCAACCTCTTTTCAGTGATTGCCCATTAACACGGTGGGGTTTTTATGAGGACGGGGGTGGGGATCAATCTGTCATGTTTAATAAGAATGACCCCCCGACACAAAAAAAAACTGGGCTTGGACTTTGTTTCTCTTCTTTAACCGGGTTTTTCTAAAAAAACACATGCATCATCATAAAAACACAAAAATCCCCAAAAAGGGAAGAGTATCGCAGCTAAAAATGCACCTCAGTCAACAATCATCGCATCACAAAACTAAAAGGAGAGAGGTTCCATTTTTGCCAAAAAGGCTTCAGGGCGCCCAAGAAAAACCCAAGCGCCAGGACCCCCTTAAAAGGTTTCAGCGCGGGGTCGGGCTACCAGAGTGCAGAGCTTGCCGGGGAATGGGAGAGGCAGGTGTGAGTGCATCTGTAGCCTGTGCTGAAACCTTGGGAAGGCCGGGCTCAAGGGGGGCAGCAAAGAAGCCACTTCTCCCAGAAAAAACATCATGGACAGACGATATTCTGCAAAAGGACAGGCAGTGGACTGCTGAGGACTGGGGTAAAATTTTTTTCCTGATAATCCCCTTTTTTTATTGTTTGGACATCAGGAAAAACCCCATTCGGAAAGACAATGAGCCTACCACCCCTTTGTCTCATGCCAACGTTAAACATCCTGAAACCATTCATGTGGGGTTGCTTCCAGCCAAGGGAAAGGCTCTCCATAGTCCTTTTCCTAAAAACACAGCCATGAAAAAGATGGACCAAATGTCCCCCCAAAAGCAACTTTCCCAACCCCCCCCAAAGCATTTGGCATCAAAAAAGCCTTTTCCACATGATGGGGGACCCCTTCCCCAAAGCAAAGGTGATAAAAATGGGCAGGGAACAAAACATAAGATTTTTGGGGCATGGCCGGAAACCCCCCCAGATCTTAATCCCCCTTTAGACTTTGTCAATCATCAAGAGCGGGGGACAAACAAAAACCTAAAATTCGAGAAAAAAAGCATTGTTTTTCAAGAATGGATGCTACAGTCAGGATTTGGTCCAGAAATTTTTTTGAGACATGCCAGGGGAAATTGCAGAGGTCCTGAAGAAGAAGGGTCAACACTGCAATATTGACTTTCTGCATTAACCATTTTAACGTCAAATAACTTTTGTTCCATATGTTTGCAATTATAAAAATTTTTGTCTTGATAAAAACACTGTCAAACACACATAAAAACCAGAGGGGGGCAGATCAGTGAAAAAAAAATATTTGTGTATTCTCAAAATTTTTTGGCCAACTGTGTATATAAGATGTTCCCGTTGGTGTTAATAAGGATGTTCCCTGTGGTTATAATAGAGGATGTGTCCCTGGGTGTATTAAATGAGGATGGCCCGTTGGGCAATATATAAGGTTTTTTTCCCCCGTGGGCATTTAAAAATTGTCCCCTTTAGTATAAGAATTTTTCCCTGTGGTGTAGTAATAGGGATGTGTCCCCTTGGTGTAGTAAAAAAGGGTTCCCCGGGTGTAGTATATGAGATTGCCCGTGTGGTCAAAAAAGAGGATTGTCCCGGTGTAAATAAAGGATGTGTCCCGGGTGTATATTAAGGATGTTCCCGGGTGGTGTATTAAAAAAGGATTGTCCGTGTGGTCAATATTAGAGGTGGGCCCGTGTGAAAATAAGAGGAGTGCCCGGTGGAGTAGTATAAGGGATTGCCCTGTGGGGTAGTATATAAGGATGTGCCCGTGGGGGCAATATAAGAGGATTGGGCCCCCCGTGGGCAGTAAAGATGAGTGTCCCGTTTGGTGGGGGTAAAAGAAGATGTGTCCCGTGTGTAGATATAAGGATGTCCCGGTGGTGTATATAAGGGATGTGTCCCGTGTGGGCAATATATAGAGGATTGTCCCGTGTGGTGCATAATAATGATGTTCCCGTGGTGCATAATAGGGGTTGTCCCGGGGGGTGCATTTTTAAGATATGTGTCCCGGTGCATATATAGGGGTTTTGCCCCCCGTGTGGTGCGTATATAGAGGATTTTTTGGGTGGTGCTTTAATAGAGCCGAATGTCAAAGTCAAGGCCCGCGGGCCAGATCCGGCCCAAAAATTGTTATCTAGGCCCCCCGGGGTTTGATTTTAAAATTTACTATAACCGGCCCGCAGGCCACAGCCCCTCTGGTTTTTGGCACCCCCAAACCCGGGGGCCGGCGTCACCCCCGGCACCCCGGGGCAAGTGCCGGGGCCCTAGCATGGGGGGGGGCTACTCGCAGTGGGGCCCCCCCCCCCCCCATTAGGGGGGGAAAAAGCGGTGTCACGCCGCCACGGGGCCCCCCCCCCCGCTCCGGGGGCCCCCGGCATCACTGGCAAATACTTACCTCCCCTGCCCCCCCGGGGGCCCCCCTTTCCGGCCCGGGGGCCCGGGCTTCCCCTCTCACAGCGGCGCGAAGACGCATCATTCACGGCCGGCTTTGGCACAGAGGGGGGCGGACGTCGGACGGGAAAAAAGACGTGGTTAGCTCTGTGTGTCGTGTTATGGGCGGGCTTTGGTGTGTGTGGTGTGTGTTTTTTGGGTATGTGAGGAGTGTTGTGTGCTGTGGGGTTTGATGTTGGGGGCATTGCTGAAAGGGGAAGGCATTGAGATGAGAGGGGAGAAGATGATAAGGGGGGGGGCTTGCTGATAAGGGGGGAGGTTTTTGATGATGTTTTTTTTGGGGAAAGAGAAATGGGCAGGCATTCAAAAATGGGACATTGGGATGGGGGGGAGAAGATGATAATGGGCAGGCATGATATAATGGGGAGGAATTTGATGATGGGGGGGAGAAATATAATGGGAGCATTGGAAAGGGGGGAGGTTTTGGTGATGATGGGAAGATGATAAGGGGCAGGCATTGCTGATAATGGGGGGGCTTGATGATGAGGGGGGGGAAAGATGATAAGGCAGGCATGTAAAAAATGGGAGGCATTGGTGATGAGGGGGAAAAGATGATGAAAAAGGGCGGCATTGCTGAAAATGGGGAGGATGATATGATGGGGGGGAAAAGTTTAAGGGCAGGTTTTGCTGAAAGGGGGGAGCATTGGTGATGGGGGGGGAAAAATGTGAAATGGGCAGGCATTGATGGGGGGGAGAAGAAAAAGAGGGCGGATTGATGATGGGGGGGGAAGTGTGGGCAGGCATTGCTGATAATGGGGAGGCTTGTGAGAGGGGAAAGATGATGAAAAGGGCAGGCATTGAAAAAAGGGCAGGTTTTGAGATGGGGAGAAGATGATGAGGACGATTGAGGAGGGGAGGCCATGATATGAGGGGAGGCAATTGAGATAATGGGGAGTTTTTCCACAGCCCCTTTCCTGAGCGTAACATGCAGAACGCAGTACAGCGCAGGGGGAAGCTCCCTATTTTGTATGGGTTATAGGGGACCATTCCTTAGGAGCATTATATGGGGCCCCTTCCCGATGGAGCATTTAGGGGCCCTATCCTGATGGGCTTATATTGGGTCCAGTATTTTTTAGGGCATTAATGGGGGGGACATCCTGCATGGGGTATTATATGGGTTTTTGAGGGTGAGACTGTGGTGCCCCCAAATTTATGGAGGACTGTACGTCCCCTCGTACTGTGCCGTGAGGATTTGGTGGTTTTTGGCTAGCAATTTACAATAGATACCTCATGAATGTAAGAGAGAAATTTTGGCATTGTACTATACCCAATTTCTCTCTGTACTGTGCACATGGGGAACGTGGTCTGTGTTAAAGGGGCCCCCTGAGGCTCTTTTCCCCCCGGGGGCCCCTAAAAACCTTTGGGCCGGCCCCCCACCAAACCTACATTTCCCCCAATGCACCGGGGGGAGGCCCCGGGTCATCCGGGGCCCTCGGTTTAGCAAATTTTTTTTTTTGGCCTCGGGTGTTTACTTTGACATCCCTGAATAAGGATGTGTTTTCCGTGTGGGGTAAAAAGGAGTGTCCCGTGTGGTGTAGTATAAGAGGATGTGCCCGTGTGGTGTATAATAGAGGGGGGGGTCCCGGTGGGGTTGTATGTAGAGGGGTGTCCTGTGTGGTTATATTTAGAGGATTTTCCCGTGTGGGAGTAATAAGGATGTTCCCGTTGTTTCAGAAAAAAGGATGTGCCCGTTGGTGTAGTAATAGAGGAGGCCCGGGTTATAAAAAGGGGGTGTCCCCTGTGGTGAGTATATAGAGGGGGGTCCCTGTGGGTGTATATAGGGGTGCCCGTGTGTGTAGTATAAAGGGAGGTCCCTCGGTTTGGGATATAGAGGATTGTCCCGTGTGGTGCAGTATTAGAGGATGGTCCCCTTGGGTATAATAAGGATTTCCCTGGGTGTAGTAATTGGAGTGTCCCCTGTTGTAGTATATAGGGAGTGTCCTGTGGTGTAGTAATAGGGGGAAAATTTCCCCCGGGGTGTAGTAATTTTAGGATGTGGGGGTAGTATAAGAGGATGTTCCCGGTGGTGCAGAAAAAAGAGGGGTGTGCCCTGTGGTGAAATATAAGGGTTTTTCCCGTGTGGGTATGTATGAGGATTGCCCGTGGGTTATATATAGGGATGTGTCCCGGTGGGTGTAGTAAAAAGAGGATGTTCCCTGTGGGGAGTAAAAAGGTTTTGTCCCGTGTGGGGTATTTTAGAGGATGTGTCCCGGGGTGCATAATGAGATTTTTCCCCGTTGGTGGAGTATAAGAGGGTCCCGTGTGGTTAGTATGAGGATGTTCCCGTGTGGTGGAGTATATAAAGGTTGCCCCGGGGTGTAGTAAAAGAGGATGTGTCCCTTGTGCATATAAGAGGATGTCCCCCGGGGGGCGTATATAGGGGTCCCCCCGGGTTTTAGTATAGAGGATTGTCCCGGGGGGGTATATAGGATGTGTCCCGTGGGGGTATTTTTTAAAGGTGTTCCCGGTGGTGTAGAAAAAGAGGGTGCCCCGGGGTGCAGTATATAGGGATGTGCCCCGGGTTTGGTGTAATAATAGAGGAGTGTCCCTGTGGGGTAGTAATAGAGGATTTCCCGTTGGTGGGTAAATAAGGATGTGTCCCGTGTGTTTAGAATAAAAGGTGCCTGTTGGGGCAGTATATAGGGATGCCCCCCGGGGGCGTATATAGGGTGGCCCCTTGGGGGTTTAGTAAAAAGGATGTGCCCGTGTGGGCATTTTATGGGGAGTGTCCCGTGGGTGTAGTTTAAAGGGGAGTCCCCCTGTGGGGATATATAGAGGATGTTTCCCGTGTGGTGCTTTAATAGAGGATGTGCCCCGTTGGTGCAGTATATAAGGATGTCCCCCGTGTGGTGTATATATGGGGATGTTCCCTGTGTTTTATATATAGAGGATGGGGTGGGTGATTAGAGGTTTCCCGTGTGGTCTTTTAAAAAGGGATTGCCCTGGGTGTATAAAGGAGTGTCCCGGTGGTTTGTAATAGAGGAGTGTCCCTGTGGTCATATATAAGGATGTCCCCCGTGTTCAGAATAAGAGGATGCCCCGTGGGGTGTATATAGAGGATGTGCCCGGTGGTTTAGTATAAGAGGATGTGGGGGGTGTAGTTTTGAGGAGGGCCCCCGTGGGTGCGTATATAGAGGTTTCCCCCTTTTGGTCAAAAAAAGAGGATTTCCCGGTGGGCAGTATAAATGTTCCCGTGTGGTGCAGTATATGAGGTGGCCCGGGGGGTGCGTTTAGAGGGTGTGTCCCCGTGTGGTGCGTTTTAAAAGGATTTTTCCCCTTTTGTGGTGCAATATAGGGATTTGCCCCTTTTGGGTCGTATATAGAGGAAAGTTCCTTGTGGTGCAGTATATAAGGATGTCCTTGGTGTAGTATATAGAGGATGTGTCCCGTGGGGTAGTAATAGGGAGTGTCCCGTGTGGTGTAGTTATAGAGGATGGTCCCTGTGGGAGTATATAGATTTTTTTCCCCCCGTGGGTAGTATAAAGAATTTTCCCCCGTGTGGTGCAGTATATAGAGGAGTGCCCCTTGGGGCATTATATAAGATTCCCCGTGTGGGGTACTGTATAAGAGGATCCGTTAGCTCTTTTTGTACTACCCCCAGAGGAATAACAAGGAACTGAAAAATTTTCTTTACTTAATGAATGCGTAAAAAATAACCTTAGTGTGTGACCGGGGAGCCCCGGGGGAAAAGGGGGATGACATTAGTAGGAGGGCGAGCATCGATCATAGGTGACTGACTGCAATTCCCTAAAAAAAAATCAATCCAACCTTTTGATTCCATAGCAAACATTAAGGGGTGCTTTTTAATTCTGATTAAATTTTTCCCCACTATCTAGGTGGTTTTTAGCTAAAAATTTTTAAATTATTTTTTTCTTTATCCTTTTTCCTTTTAAAAAAAAGTTTTCTAAAAAAACTTTAACCCCCGCTCCACCTAATGCTTCACTAACAATTACGAGCGGCGCCGCTATTGTCAAGTACTGAAAAAAAGTATTTCAAGAAAAAAATTTCCCCTTTCTACATCTTTCCCTTCATGAATTGTTCCCCTTTGGGGGGTTTCTAAGCCAAAACCATAAACCTATCATTGATAATAAGTCTCCCCGGCCTCCCTGTTCTCCCACAGGATGCACCCCAAAAAACAGGGGAAAACTCAGATCATCCCCCTCTGCCCCTTTTTCACTAGACGAGTTTCATAATGAAATTAGGAAAAGGAAGGAAGGGGAAAGGGAAAGGGAAAGGAAAAAAGGGGAAAGGGAAAGGGGAAAAGGGAAAAGGTTAAGGAAGGGGGAAAAGGGAAAGGGGAAAAAAGAAAAAGGGAAAGGAAAAAGGGAAAAAAAAGGAAAAAGGAAAAAGGAAAGGAAGGGGGAAAAGGAAGGTAAAGGAAAGAAAAGGGGAGAAAAAAAGGAAATTAAAGGGGGAAAAGGAAAGGTAAAAGGAAAAAAAGGAAAGGAAAAGGAAGGAAAGGGGTAAAAAAAGGAAAAAAGGGGAAAAAAAGGGAAGGACAGAAAAGGAAAGGTAAAGGAAGACGAAAAGGAAAGGTAAAGGAAGGAAAGGGAAGGAAAAGGGAAAAGAAAAGAAAGAAAGGGGAAAAATTTAAGGAAAGGAAAAAATGGAAAGGGAAGGAATAAAAAAAAAGTAGGGAAAAAAGAAAGAAAAAGAAAGAAAACGGGAAAAAAAAAAAAAATAGAAACAGGAAAAAAAAGATATAGAAAAAAAAAAAAAAAAAAGGGATGATACGGAATTTTATAAGGATGAAAGATATTAAACAAATGCGGAGGTAGTTTTCCCATTTATACCTTTTTTGGGGGGACTATTACCCCTAACCCCTTCTATTATGCCAAAAAGGGGTGAAGCCGATAATGTGAGGTGCCGTCTCCCCACAATTTTCAGCCCGCTTTGTTTGGGGGCCCCAGTCGTTTCCAGATCACGGCACGTGCCCTTCATGTTACTTTTTGTAACCCCGCACAGAAACAGGGCCGGCGGCACACATTTTTTTTTCACAAAAAATAGGTGAAGGGGTCGGAGCTTACCCCCACCCCCCCCGGAAAAGTCTTACCAGATTTATTTTGGGAAACCCCAAATGTGCCCCCCCCCTTTTTAAACACAGACCCCCCGGGGCATTCCATGTTAATTATCGTTTTCAGTGTTTCCCTTTTGTGTTTTTCCCAGAACCCTATCCCCCCTCACCTTTGTAAGTGAGAAACACAAAGTTTCAATCTTACAAGGGCCACATCTAACTGTTCCTATGGGGGGGGGGAGAAAAATTTTTAAATCCAGTTACATAATAAACCTATAACTGAGCAAAACCCCTTTCCCCCGGTATAACAAGGGCAAATAACTGTTAAACCCAAAAAAAAAACTGTGATAAAAACACGAACTTTAATAACATTTAAAATAAACTTTCTTATTTCACATGAAAAAAACACAAAAATATTTTATTATGGGACTTTACCCCTTATTTTCACCTTTTTCCCCCGGCTTTCTTTTCATTTCATTGTCGGGGGGGTACTTTTTGGGGGGGGAAATAGCTATGATTCTCCCATCACAAACTTAAAAAAAATCAGCATTTCGCTCTTCTTTTCCTTCGACAGTAGTAAAAAATCCAGCAGTGCGAACAGTGTAATTCAATCCGATTGGGATGACGTAAAAACTTTTGAAACCAGCGGATGTTTCTGGCCCCCTCTCTCAGTCTTCCTTATCCCTTCCCCCCATCAAATTTTTTTAAAAAATAATATAATTATAATTATATATTTCTGAGTAACCCGGCTTCACCCGGGTTAATTAAAAAAACCTGTTAGCTGAACAAAATAGACTATGTTTTCAAAAATTTATTCTGCCATAAAAATCACACACCAAAACGTGCGGGGGTTAAAATTTCCATTCAAACTACCCCTGATCTCCGGGGTTTTGAAGGGGGTATGCAAAATTCATGCCCGTAAGTAAAACGGTGCAGTTTTTCCCACCCCGGGGCCCAAAAATTTTTTCCCCTTTTGGGGAAAGCGCGGGGTTAAAATTTCAATAAAAAACCCAGCCTATGACGCCCCCCGGGGGCGAGACGTGCGGGTGGGCAAAATTTCATCCCCCAATGCAGATTTCCCATCCGGGGCTACACACAACATTCAGCTTTCTCCCCTTTTTGTAGAAGGCCAAAATTTTTTGGCGATTTGGAACGGCGGGGGGTTTAAAAATTTTCCCTTAAAACATACCTTTATGCCCCGGGGGTTTTTGGTGGGGCATGAAAAAATTTTATGCCCGTAAGAAAAACGTTGCAGATTCCTTTTTGGCCCCAAAAATTTTTTGCCGTTTGGAATCCGGGTTAAAATTTCGACTCAAAACCTAGCCTAGATGCTCCGGGGCGGACGGCGGGGTGCAAAATTTCATCCCCAAATGCAGATTCCTATGCCGGACTACACACAACTTCAGCTTTCTCCCCTTATGTAAAAGGGCCAAAAATTTTTGGCATTTAAAAAATCGGGGGTTAAAATTTTTTCCTTTTTAAAACATACCTTTGATCTCCGGGGTTGAGATTTGCGGGTGTGAAAATTTCATCCCCAAAAAACAGTTTTTTTCCATACACCAAGCATTCAGTTTCTCCCCATTTTTAAAGGGCCAAATTTTTTGCGATTTGGAACGCGCGGGGGGTTTAAAAATTTTATTAAAAAAATACCCCAGGACGCTTTCGGGGTCGAGAGTGGGGGCGTCAAAAATTCATCCCGTAAGTGCGACGGTGCGGATTTTCCCAACCCAAAAACTATCCACAAAACCATTCATACATTACTTTTTAATTTTATAATAAACAGTGTAACATGTATGTATTATTATGGGTGTGTTTGCAATTTCAAGCCCCCCCACTCCAAAAGCCCCCCCCATTGGCGGCGGAGACGGGGGGGCAATGGAAAGGAGGGACGGGGTGGGGAACGGGGGTGCGAGGGAGAGGTGGGACATGGGGGAACGGGGTGAGAGGGTGAAAGGGGACGGGCGTGCGGGAAGGGAGAGTGTGAGGCAGCTGGGAACTGGGACTGAGGGGGGGCGGGGCGGCCAGTGGGGAAAAGGGACGCAAGGTAGAGAACGGGATGCAGGGGGGAAATGGGTGTGAGAAGAGAGCGGACGCCATGCAGACAGGGGAGCGGAGGGAGGGCGGGGCGGGGAGGAGAGGGGGCTGCTGAGGGAGAATACGGGATGGCGGGTGTAGAGCTGGGCTTTGGGGGAGAGGCAGGACGGGGCCGTGGAGACAGGGGGGGGGAGGGAAGGGCGGGCGGGGATGGAGAGCGGGGGGGCGGGAGAATTTTGGGTCGGGGTAACGGGCTTTGGAGGGAAAAGCAGGGGCCAGTGGGGGCAGGGGGGGAGGGGCGGGGGGGGGAGGAAGAGCGGGGGGCTTAGGGGGAAATCGGGAAGCGGGTTTAGAGTGGGGGTTTGGAGGGGGAGGGGGGCGGGAGACAGGTCTGGGGGGAGGGGGGGGCGGGGTGGGGACGGGCTGCTAGGGGAAAGCCGGTGGGGGGTTTGAGCTGGGCTTTTGGGGGGAAAAAGGGGGACGGCCGGGAGACTTTCTGCGGAGGAGGGGAGGGGGGAGGAGAGCGGGGGTGGAGGGGGGAAGCGGGGGGGGGGGGTGTAGAGCGGGGTTTTAGGGGGGGAGGGGACGGCCCGTGGAGACTGGGCGGAGGGAGGAGCGGACGGGTGGGGGAAAGGGGTGCTGAGGGGGGCAGGGGGCCTAGACGGGTTTGGGGGGAGGAGCGGGAGGGTGGAGGGCGGGGCTGCTGGGGAAAAGGGGGCGGGTGAGAGCGGGGGTTTGGGGGGAGACAGGACGGCCAGTGGAGACGGGGTTTCGGGAAAGGGGGACGGGGATGGAGAGCGGGGGCTGGGGGGAATTGGGATAGCGGGGTAGAGGGGTTTGGGGGGAGAGCAGGACGGCCTGGAACGGGCGGGAGGAGCGGGGCGGTGGATGGAGAGCGGGGGGGTTAGGGGAATGGGGGAGGGGGGGTGTAGAGCGGGGGTTTTGGGGGAGGAGGGGCGGCCAGGGGGAACGGTACTGCGGAGGGGGAGAGGGGGGGTGGTGGGGGCGGGTGCTGGGAGAATGCGGAGGGGGGTTTTAAAGCGGGCTTTGGGGGGGAGAGAGTGGGGGGCCCCTGGGACAGTGGCTGCGAGGGGCGGCAGGACGGGGGAGGGGAAGGGGGGCTGTGGGGAAATGCGGAGGGGGTGAAAGGCTGGGTTTGGAGGGGAGAGCGGGACGGCCATGGAGACGGGGGCTGCGGGGGAGGAGCGGGAGGGGGGTGGGGGGGTACTGAGGGAGAGAGAGGACGGACAGTGCAGACAGGGGCTGCGGGGGAAAGGGGGGGGGGGTGGATGGAGAGCGGGGCTGCTGGGGGAGAAGCGGATGGGGGTATAGAGCGGGATTTGGAGGGAGAGACAGGACGGCCAGTGAGAAGGGGCTGGGGGGGGAAGCGACGGGACGGTGGATGGGGGGGGTGCTGAGGAAATGAGGAGGGGGGGTGTGACGGGTTTTTGGGGGAGAGTGGAGGGCGAGTAGAGAGCGGGTCTGCCGACGGAGAAAAGGGACTCAGTTAGTTACTACCCCCCTTTCAACACCCGCTCTTCACTAAAAAAGGTATAAAAAGAAAAATCACTTGTCTTAGGATTTGAGTTTTTTTTTTTCACCATAGGAACGTGTGTTCGGGAAAAAGGGGAAGAACTGGTCAAAGGGGGAGAAAGAAGCAGAATTCGTGATTTCTTTTATTAGCCTACATTTTTATACAAATTTTAAAAAAATAAAGAAACCTGCACTTGAAAAGCCCGGGCCCCGGTCATCTAACATAAACCCACTACGTCCAGGCCCCATTTCAGTCAGTTCCCGAGCCGCGCCCCTGTGTTTCCATAATACGACCCTTTAAAGGGGGGAATGTGGACAAAAACCCCAAAATGCTGACGATCACTGTCCAGCAAATACTTCTCTCACCTGGCCGAAAATTTTTCCCCCTAAACGCCAGAAATTTGTTTTCCCCTTTTGTCAAAAATATAATAATATGAAAAATTTATATTTTTTTTATATTTCCCACACCCTTTTGAAAAGGGTGGGGCCCCGTTGAGGAAGGGTGTGGCTTTTTAAAAAGCGGGTGTGATCTGGAAAAAATTTTGCAGCAAAAAACCCCAAAAAAAAACATACCCAATAGCTAATAGAGCAGAGCGGTTCTGTCACCGGTTAAAAAAAAAATTTTTTTTTCATGGAGCCAAGTCCTCTTTTACCAAAGACGCCACAGACCCCCTGGGCGGGTCTTACGCTCCCCGCATTTTTTCCCGTGAGCCCCCCCCCTTTTTAAAAACTATAAAAAATTAGCACATAAAAAAAAGTGCCAATTCGGAACCGGCAGAATTTTTAAAAAAAAAAAAATTAAATAACAAGAAACTTTTGGGAAATAAAACAAAGTAAAAAAAAATGGATAATCACTTTGACTGAAAAAACAATAAAAAACTTGCCTTTAACTTCGGTAGGGAATCGATTTGCCCGATTTTACTAAAGGGGTTTTCCCATAAGAAAACAAAAAAAAAAAAAAATTACTTACCTCTCCAAACCTCCTGCCCTGCACCCCCCGGGACTTCATACAGCACCTACTTTACATCTCTCATTGGTTGAATAGTCAGGGGACAAAAGGAGCCCCCGGGGGAAATGATATCGGCCCCAAAAAAACACCTGACCGCAGCCAATCAGTGCCTTATGGTCGATGAAAATCACTAATTTCGGTTCTCTGAAGAAAACCCTTTAAAAGCGGGGGAAACCCCCTTTTAAATTTTTTTAAAATAACGGCAAGGAAGAGAAAAACCAAATCCCAACCGAGCACAGGGTGAAGCGACACTCCCCGCGGCCTCCTCCCCCCCAAATCCTTCGGATGTGGATTTTCAATTTTTCTTGCTGAAAATAGATTACCCACATTATACAGGCGTTTTAAAGTGAACTTCGGCCCTGCCCCCAGTGAGAAGAGCCGAATTTAAAGAATCCCCTTTGGTAAAACGGGGGTTTGTAAAAGGTGTAGAGAGGGGCGGTGTGAAAGGCTGTTGGGGGAAAGAAAAAGTATTTCATATGCAAGGGATATGCTCCCCGAACTTCAACCTGAACACCCCGCCCGTGAGGATGTTTTAAGCCCACGGGGAACGCCCCTGAGCGGGGATCAACAGGTTTTATGAATGCATGCGTCTCCAAAGGCTGTTTCGGAATAACTCCCTTTTTACAAACTTTTTTCTTGCACGATTACCCGGGGGGTTTAAAATTAAAAAAAAAAAAAAAAATAAAAAAAAAAAAATACAAAACGAGGCCATGGCTCCAAAAAGGGACTGTTGTGAGCGCGCTCTCAAGGGTGCTGAACAGAAAAAGGGAAAAAAAGGGGGGTTGAACGGCCCAGCACTTTTAAAGGGTTATTTTCTGATTCTTTAAGGGGCCCAAAACCTAAACCCCTTAAAAAAAAAGAACATTGTAAATTTTTTTTATTATATGTACGAGCAAGGGTTACTTTAAATACATAAGAGCAGGGGGATAAAATACGGTAAACAGGCGGGGGTAAACAAACTATATACAAGCAGGGGGATAACAAAGGGGGTATACAGGCAGGGGGATAAACATACTTAGATCGAGCAGGGGGATAAAATACGGTAATACAGACGGGATAAAAAAACGGGGTAACAGAGCGGGGAAAAACAAAGGGAATACAGACAGGGGGTAAACAAAGGGATATACAGACAGGGGGAAAAAACATTGATCCTAGCAGGGAATAAACATACTTAGATACAGAGCAGGGGGGAAAAAAAACGGTACATACAAGCATGGGAAAAATGTACAGTAAACAGAGCAGGGGGGAATACATGCACATATATACAGAGCAGCGGGTGTAAACGTATGTTATACAGAGCAGGCGCATACACGTACAGTTTATAAAGAGCAGGGGGTTTTTACACTACAGTATATAAGGGGGAGAGGCACGCATTTTAACAAGCAGGGAATACACTTTTAATAAAAACAAGCAGGCGGAACCTACAGTAATACAGAAGGCGGATACACGACAGTTATACAGACAGGGGAAAACAAAAAACAGAGCAGGGGATACACGTAGGTATAACAAGCAGGGATAAACAATGTATATACAAAGGGGGGACACGTACGGGGAATCAGAGCGGGATAAAATAGGTATATACGAGCAGGGGGATACACGTACATATAAAAGAGCAGGGGGGTACACGACAGGTTTAAGAGCAGAGGGGGATAAACGACAGTATATACAGACAGAGGGGGGAAACGCATAATACAGAGCAGGGGGGAAACATACATATATACAGGCAGGGGGGGGACATGTACGTATAACAGAGCAAAGGTACACTACGTATAGCAGAGAGGGGATACACAACAGTATAGACGACAGGGGGATACACTACGGATATAAAAACAGGGGGGGACATACAGTATATACGGCAGGGGGGGCAGTACGTGTAACGGAAGGGGATAAACGTATAGTATATACAGACAGGGGATAAACTACAGTATAACAACAGGGGTACACGTAATTATACAGAGCAGGGGGGTACCGTACATTTAACAGACAGGGGATACACGAAGTGTATACAACAAGGGGTAAACATAGTAATACAGAGCAGAGGGGATAAAGACGTAATACAGGCAGGGAGAACAGTACATAATACGGTAGGGGGGGCTACAGTACTGTAAACAGCAGAGGGGGTACACATAATGTAAAACAGAGTAGGGGGGATACACAAAAATACAGAGTAAGGGGGTACCGTACAGTGTAACGAGCAGGGGGTATACTTTACTGTATATAAGAGAGAGGGTACACGTACAGCATATACGGACAGGAGGATACCTTACAGTATAACAAAGCAGGGGGAACCCCTACAGTAATACGGGCAGGAGGGAAAAATACATATATACAGACAGGGGGGATCCACGTAACCAGAGCAGGGGGATACACGTACGGATACCAAAGAGGGGGATACACGTACATAAAAGATAGAGGGGGGACACAATGATACACAGAGTAAAAGGGGTACACTACAGTGTAAAAGAGCAGGGGTATGATGTACTGATATAGAGAGTAGAGGGAAACACGTACAGCATATACGGCGCGGGAGATACACATACAGTATAACAAAAAAAGGGGGGAAACACGTACAGTAAAACGGAACAGAGAGGGATAAAAATACAGTATATACAGAGCAGGGGATAACACATATATAAGAGAGGGGGTCACGTAACAGAAAAAACAAGCAGGGGGGGGACACTACTAATACAGAGCAGGGGGCACGTACAGCCATACGGCAGGGGGGATACACTACAAATACAAGCGGGGAATAACACAGTAATACAGAGCGGGGGATCTTACGTGTAACAGAGCAAGGGGAAAAACGTACTATATCGGAAGGGGATAAACTACAGTAATACAGGGCGGGGATACACTACATATATACAGAGCAGGGGGGTAACTACAGCAATACAGAGAGGGGGGGGGACAGTACAGTAATACAAACAGGACGAATCACGTACAGAAAAAAAAAGGGGGAAAAACAGTACAAAAATATACAGAGTGAGGGGATAACTATTGTATATACAAGTAGGGGGGGCTACACTATAGTATATACAGAGTAAGTGGCTACCACTGTTATACAAATAAGGGGGATAACATAATTATATAAGATAGAGGAGAACACCAAAAATGTATACAGACAGGGGGACACTACAGCATAACGGCGCAGGGGGATACACGTACAGTTAACAGAGCAGGGGGTACACGTACAGTATATACAAAAAGGGGGAAAAAGTACATTTTATACAGAGCGGGGGAACCGACAGTTATAAGAGCAGGGGGTACACGACAGTATATACAGGCAGGGGATACACGTAAAGTTAACAGAGATAGGATACACGAAGTATATACAGAGCAGGGGGTACCGTACAGTATATACAAGCAGGGGAACACTACAGTATATACGAGAGGGGATACAGTACAGATATACAGAGCTTTGATAACGACATATATACAGGCTTTGGGTACCTACAGTATATACAGGGGGGGGGGTACACGTAAAACATATACAAGCAGGGGATAACTACACTATACAGCGCGGGAGGATCACGACATATAACAAAGCAGGGGGGAATAAAAAACAGTTATACAGGAGTGGGATACACTTACAGTATATACAAACAGGAGGAATACACATACAGTTTATACAAAGCAGGGGGGAAAACAGTACAGTATAAAAAGAGTAACGAGTAGAGGGGATACAATAATGTTATACAGAGTAAGGGATACAAAGTATATACAGAGTAGAGGGGATACACAATGTATATACGAGTAAGGGGATACACAATGTATTACAAGTAGAGGGGGGCTACAGTATGTATATACAGAGAGAGGGGGTACCATTGTATACAGAGAGAGGGGATAACATAATATATTACAGGGAGAGGGGGGTACATAATTATTACAGATAGAGGGTAATAATTATATACAATAGAGGGGGGCACAATTAATACAGAGAAAGGGGAACACAAAATTATAACAGAGTAAGGGGGGTACCTATATAATACAAGTAGAGGGGGTACACATTGTATATACAGAGTAAGGGGGGATACACATGATATACAAGTAGGGGGGATCACATTTGTATATACAGAGTAGGGGGGCTACACGTATAGTATATAAAGAGTAGAGGGGATACACATTGTTATACAAGTAAGGGGGATACACAAAGTTTTTCAGAGTAGAGGGGGGCACATAAGTATAACAGAGTAGGGGGGTACACAAGTATTAAGGTGGGGGATAAATTGTAATGAGTAAGGGGGTTAAAAATTTGTGGGGGGTTTAAATTTTTTTAAAAAAATAAATTTAAAAATTGGGGGGGAGTCATAAGATTGAAGGGGTAATTTTGTTAACAAAGAAAAATAATAATAAAAATAAAATTTAAAAATAACAAAGGGGGAATACATACTTTTTGACCCCATTTTTAACAGAGAGGGGAACACAAGTTATACAAGAGGGGGAACCATACAGGGTATACAGAGCAGGGTAACAAGCATATAACCCAGGGGGGATACACGACAGTATAACAAGCAGGGGAAAAAAAGTAAGTAATTAAAAAAGAGCAGGGGGAATACACTAAACATTTTTAAAAGAGCAGGGGGATAACGTCCAAAAATACAGGCAGGGGGATACACACAGTATATACAAAGCGGGGGGATACACACAGTTAAAAACGAGCAGTTATACCTTTCAGTATAACAAAGCAGGGGAAACACAAACAGTTTTTACAAAA
>JARQOD010011440.1:0-23393 GCA_033576555.1 Oophaga sylvatica
GATCTTAATCCCATTGAGAACTTGTGGTCAATCTGTCATGGGTGTATCGCCACAAGGATCGTCGCGATTACACACTCTGACTTCTCACAGCTGAGTTGCTGTTTCTTTGTGTTTGGTAATGAGGGAGTTAATTTTACCTAGCTCTTTGCTAAGGCTAGGTCCAGCCTCGCCTGGCTGCTTTTGATTATGTTCTAATTAGATTCCTTCATATACCTGCCAGTCTGCTTGTTAGAGGCCGGTGAAAGCATTCATGTAGTCTAGCAGACTGGATCGGTTCTGAGAATACTTAAGCTAAGAGCTCCTTAGTTGTTTTTACTCTTATAGCTTATAGTTATCTCTGAGACCTTAGGTGTTCCTACTGTGTGTGAGTGTTGTATGTAAGACTTTATTTACTTTATTTCTTGTCTTTCTTGTATGTCTTTCTGTTCATTAACCGTTACCTGTTCATTCCCTTTGGTGGTAATCAGGGTCCTTCTTAGGACTAGATTACAGTTGGCAGGGATTGATAGGAGACAGGGTTTACGCTGGTGGCCTGGACCTCTGTACCTTTAACAGTACCTCCAGGTAGAGGGATTAGTTAGGACCCCAGTTTAGGGTCAGCATAGACCCCGGTCACCCTCTAGCCGGAGACAGCGTATAACGGATTCCGTATTGACCCACTGGACTTTCTGTCAGGTAATTCTATGTTATCATATATCTATGCGCATGTTATATTGTATGTTGCCCTTTTGATATAGATTACTGTCATCACATATATATATATCTGCTATACAGCGTGACATTTTCACCGGCCCTACTAAAGATTCTCCCCAGCTGTCATGGATCCAGTAGCCCAGCTGGCCCGGCAGTTGCAGGGGTTGTCCATGGAGTTTGCAGACATTAAGTCCAAGGTTTTGTCCCCCCCGGAGCAAACCAGATCTGAACCTAAGGTTGCTCTCCCGGACAGGTTCACTGGTGGGCGGGACAAATCTTTTACTTTCCGGGAGGCATGTAAATTGTACTTTCGGCTGCGGCCTCGGTCATCTGGGAGTGAAGAGCAGAGGGTGGGAATTGTTATCTCGCTCTTACAAGGGGACCCTCAATCTTGGGCGTTCTCTATTCCTCCAGGCTCCCCAGATCTCCAGTCAGTGGATCGATTTTTTACTGCCCTGGGTCTGGTATATGATGATCCGGATCGAGTTTCCCTTGCTGAAACAAAGTTACGTAAAATACGGCAAGGAAATCGTCCAGCGGAGGAATATTCTTCTGAGTTCCGTAGATGGGCAACAGATACTCAGTGGAATGACCCAGCTCTTAGGAGCCAGTTTTGTCAAGGGTTGTCTGACAAATTAAAAGATGTGTTGGCTCAGTATGATTCTCCTCCATCACTGGAGGCTGCTATGGCCCTCGCTATTCGCATGGATAGACGAATTCGGGGAAGACGCGAGGTAACTCCGCCTCCCGTGATGACTCCACCTACTACTAAAGTCCCTTATACTGAGGTTCCCCTGGTCTGTTCTGAGGAACCCATGCAGTTGGGAGGGACATCTTTTTGTAGGAGGGAATCGGCGGTGCACCGCAAGACTAGAAGGTGTTTCTTTTGCGGGAGAGAGGGACATTTTGTTGGGGGGTGTCCATCCCGGGCCTCTTTGAGCAAAGGAGTTAACCTGGGAGTGTGTATTTCGTCCCCAAATCCCTCTCAGTTTCTCGTGCCTGCGGAGGTGGTGATTGGTACTAGAACTGAGAGGATTTCTGTTTTTCTTGATAGTGGGTCCGGGGCTAATCTGGTGGACGCTCGGTTTGCCCAGGTGCATGGTATGCAACTGAGTGTATTGGCCAAACCGGTCCCTATAGTCTCTATTGATTCTAGACCTCTCGGTCAAGGTAGCTTGCTACAAGCTGTTCATAACATAGATCTTCGAGTAGGGGCAATACATAAAGAGCAATTGTCTTGTTATGTGTTGGAGGGTCTACCTACTCCTATTGTGTTGGGACTTCCTTGGTTGGCTAAACATAACCCAGTGATTGAATGGCAATCCGGAAAGATAAGCCAGTGGGGTGAATTTTGCAGGAATAACTGCATGAGCACGGTCATCGGTGCGGTTGTGCCTAGGACTTTGTCTCCTTTTCTGGAGGACTTTGGGGAGATGTTCTCAGAGGAGGGGTGTAAAGAGTTACCTCCTCATCGCGCATATGACTGCTCAATAAAGTTGCTTCCTGATGCCTTATCTCGTACTTTCCCAGGGGCCGGGAAGATGGATGATCCGGTTCCTATTCCTCAGGAGGGAGTTGTAGTGTCAGCTGTATGCTCTGAGCTTGAGGGGGAGGTATTGGGGGCTCAGGGGGACGCCCCGGTGGGACTTCCAGGGAGACTGATAGTTCCAGATCGGTTAAGACTGAAGGTTACGGGGAACCGGTACAAACGGATGGCTGATAGGGGGAGAGTTTCTGGTCTAGATCTGAAGGTGAACGATCTAGTTTGGTTGTCTACCAGGAATATAAAACTTAAATTTTCCTCCTGGAGGTTGGGTCCCAGATTCATCGGGCCGTACAGGATCAGTTCCATAATTAATCCTGTGGCATTTCGTCTGGACCTCCCTCCTACGTTTAAAATTCATAATGTGTTTCACAAGTCATTACTTAAAAAGTATGTGGCACCAGTCATACTGTCACCTCTACCTCCTCCTTCAGTGGTGGTCAATGATAACGTGGAATTTCATGGGTCGAAAATCATTGACTCACGTCTCAGTCGCCGATCCCTTCAGTACTTGGTTCATTGGAGGGGGTATGGTCCTGTGGAGAGGACGTGGGTCCCTGCGTCTGATGTTAACGCAGATCAATTGGTTCGGACCTTTCACACAACTCACCTGGGCAGACCTGGCCCTGAGGGTCCGGAGTCCCCTCGTAGAGGGGGGGGTACTGTCATGGGTGTATCGCCACAAGGATCGTCGCGATTACACACTCTGACTTCTCACAGCTGAGTTGCTGTTTCTTTGTGTTTGGTAATGAGGGAGTTAATTTTACCTAGCTCTTTGCTAAGGCTAGGTCCAGCCTCGCCCGGCTGCTTTTGATTATGTTCTAATTAGATTCCTTCATATACCTGCCAGTCTGCTTGTTAGAGGCCGGTGAAAGCATTCATGTAGTCTAGCAGACTGAATCGGTTCTGAGAATACTTAAGCTAAGAGCTCCTTAGTTGTTTTTACTCTTATAGCTTATAGTTATCTCTGAGACCTTAGGTGTTCCTACTGTGTGTGAGTGTTGTATGTAAGACTTTATTTACTTTATTTCTTGTCTTTCTTGTATGTCTTTCTGTTCATTAACCGTTACCTGTTCATTCCCTTTGGTGGTAATCAGGGTCCTTCTTAGGACTAGATTACAGTTGGCAGGGATTGATAGGAGACAGGGTTTACGCTGGTGGCCTGGACCTCTGTACCTTTAACAGTACCTCCAGGTAGAGGGATTAGTTAGGACCCCAGTTTAGGGTCAGCATAGACCCCGGTCACCCTCTAGCCGGAGACAGCGTATAACGGATTCCGTATTGACCCACTGGACTTTCTGTCAGGTAATTCTATGTTATCATATATCTATGCGCATGTTATATTGTATGTTGCCCTTTTGATATAGATTACTGTCATCACATATATATATATATCTGCTATACAGCGTGACACAATCATCAAGAGACGGGTGGACAAACAAAAACCTAAAAATTCTGACAAAATGAAAGCATTGATTGTGCAAGAATGGACTGCTATCAGTCAGGATTTGGTCCAGAAGTTGATTGAGAGCATGCCAGGGAGAATTGCAGAGGTTCTGAAGAAGAAGGGTCAACACTAGAGTTGAGCGATACTTTCCGATATCCTAAAGTATCGGAATCGGAATGGTATCGCCGATATCACTAAAATATCGGCGATACCGATACCGATACCGGAAGTCCCATGTAAGTCTATGGGAACAAAATATTGAAATTAAAAAAAACCCATTCTTGCCTTGTTGGTTAATTGTACATGAAGGAAAACAAGAAAGAGTAATGTAGAATGTATTGGGGAAGGTTGAGGAGACATTAAAGGCATAGATGTTTAACCCAATCAAATGGAATAGCATAAATATTTTTTTTTTTAAAGATGTTCGGATTGACGAAGAAATTGACAATGTTAACGTTTTTTATATTTTGGCAAATATGTATATTACACAACTTCCATGCTCTTCATCTTCACCTTTTTAACTTTTCACACACTTTCTCCTTCATAATCTTCTGCAGCATCATCTTTTTCATCAAATTATTCTTCATCTTCACCTTCTTTATCTTCTTCTTAAACTTCTTGCTATTCATCTTTGTTAACATTACTCATATTCTTCTTATTAAACTATTATTCTTATTCATATTCTGCTTCATCTTCTTCATCATATTCTTATTTGTGACAGAGAATCCTGTACTTGTAATCTGTCAAAGTATGAATTTTTCATCCTTCCGTTCTTGCTGTCACAAAAGATTTAAATTACAACAGTATTTGTCCGTGTTCAGTTTAGCCTGCAGCAGCAGGCATTTTCCAGGGGCACCACGAGGAGGAACGGACTCACCCCCATACACTGCTTAGTCTTCTTCTGCTTAGAATTTAGAGCATATATTTTGCTCTTCATTTTGGTCTTATACTTCATGTTCTTCTGCTTTTAGATCTTCTGCTTATTGTTCTTGTGTCTCTTGTTCCGTATCTTGTATTTGTAGCACAATCTTGTACCAGCTGATGTTACTGGGACACGGTTACTAAGCAGGAGGTACCTGTGCTCCAAAGCACTACCAAGGACCAGCAGACGTTGCTGGAACTCGGATACCGAGATGGAGGCACCTAGGCCAAAGGCACTGCAGAGAACCAGTTGACGGTACTGGAACCCGGACGGGTAGCAGAAGGTACAAGAGCCAATGCAAGTAACGAGGACCAGCTGACTGTGCTGGAACCCGGAGGGGCAGCAGAAGGAAAAGAGCCAATGGCACAACCGAGGACCAGCTGACGTTACTGGGACACGGTTACTAAGCAGGAGGTACCTGTGCTCCAAAGCACTACCAAGGACCAGCAGACGTTGCTGGAACTCGGATACCGAGATGGAGGCACCTAGGCCAAAGGCACTGCGGAGAACCAGTTGACGGTACTGGAACCCGGACGGGTAGCAGAAGGTACAAGAGCCAATGCAAGTAACGAGGACCAGCTGACTGTGCTGGAACCCGAGGGGCAGCAGAAGGAAAAGAGCCAATGGCACAACCGAGGACCAGCTGACGTTACTGAACCCCAGTAACACAGGAGCAAGTGTTGACTGTGCTAACAGCACTTCCGAGCAACAACTGGCGGTGTTGGAGCCCAGGGTCAAGGAGGATGTTTAAATACTAGATCAAGTAATTTCCTTGTTACCTGTCAATTTTAAATGTCTATACTTCAAACAAGAGAAAGATAACCTTTACTACCATAAGATGATGATTTCATTTAAACTAATATCTAGATAAATAAAGAATTGACAAACATAAACACATACATTAACATGTTGAACAGCAATGCAAACCACAAAATAAATTAGTTAAGGAATCTGCTATACGGTTGTACATAAAAGCATACAAGTACATATCTGAATCCATTAATGATGGATAAGTAACAGTATGTACACCATTTTTATTGTATAGACAATGAATGTCTGACTTCAAAACATCATCAGCATTACAAGTTATCTGTGATATTACTAAAATGTTCCATTTGCTGAATAATGTCACTAAATATTTTATACAAAATTATACAATTTCCATCATGTAATACTCATAATATGTGGCAATAATCATTTTTATTAACAAACATAACCTTTAAAAAGTGCATAGTGCATAGTGAAAATTGCTATTTATGGCTGACTGTCGACTTGGAAGCATGACAACAGATAGATAAGGTATATATAGATGAGACTGCATAGCCACAGATGGTGAATGGCGATGTAATACTGTTCCTCAATAAAGTGTGCGTCACTACTACATAATTTTTTTTATATAGCTTTATAAACAGGGTACATGGATGTATGCTTGTGCCTTTGTTTTGACGCACAGACTGCCTTCCTGCTGAGACGCATTGGGTAGTGAACAGTTGTGTGCAGTGTTCACTGCAGTCTCTGCGGAATAACCACACTTAGACCTTATAACTTTTCAGACTTTCTTTATCAATCTACCAAGATGAAGAAGGCAGGGAGTAAGGCACGTGGTCGTGGAGTTTCTTCAGGGAGAGGACGTGGGGATTCTGTGGCTGCTGCGGCCCCCAGTGACACAGCATCCACCAGTTTTCCCCGTGAGCGTTCCTTTATGCGCACTTTTGTAGGAGCTCGGAGTACCCCCCTGCTGCGGGAAGAACAAATTGAAGCCGTTGTTGTTTGGATGTCAGCCAATGCATCGACTTCAATTGCTTCCACCTCCTCTCAGGACCACAGCACTGTTGGGCAACCATCTGTCTCTTCACCGCCTGGCAAATTGCCCAGGCAGTCAGAGAGTTCTGTACAGGAGCCAGCTGAGTGTCTGCTTCTGTTCTCAGAATCTATTGGCTTGCAAACAGGGGCCCAGCCAAGCAGCATTCTGTAATGTGAAGAGGGAGTATGCAGTGATGCGCAACAGCTGTGTCTCTCTGAATCTGAAGAAGCGGGTGAGACAGTGCCGATGGTCAGCACACCGCAGAACGCATCTGATGATGATGAGACCCAGGTGCCAGTTTCTGTTGAGCATGGTGCTGGCCAGACCACCCAACAGCAGGTGTTGGAAGAGGGTAGTGGAGATGATGAGGTCCAAGACCCAACATGGCATGAGGAACAGGAAGGTGGTGGGAGCAGCTCAGAGGAATAATAATAATATTTATTTATATAGCGCCATCATATTCCGCAGCGCTTTACAGTTTAGCAGTTTCAGAACACAAGTCATAAGTAACAACGTTAACAATACAATAATTTAAGCTAAATAAGTCGCCCCTGCTCGTGACAGCTTACAATGTACAATGAGATGGGGGAGATACAAAGTATAGGTGTTTATATACAATGGTGCATTTACAATGATGTTCCAGCCATCTTAAGGGACTGAGGGATGGAGATAGTGAATGGGCTAGAGACACACACACACTTACACAGAATACATAGAATGACTTTGATTAGTGAATGTGATAGGCCGCTCTGAACAAATGTGTTTTGAGGGAGCGCCTGAAACCATGCAAATTGTGGATAGTCCTAATTTCTTGGGGTACAGCATTCCAGAGGATTGGCGTAGAGCAGGAGAAGTCTTGGAGTCGGGAGTGGGAGGTACGTATTAGTGCAGAGGTTAGTCGAAAGTCGTTTGCAGAGCGCAGCAGTCGGTTAGGCCGATAGATAGAAATGAGGGAGGAGATGTAGGAGGGGTGCTGCACTGTGGAGAGCTTTGTGGGTGAGAACCAGTACTTTGGTTGAAAGCTGGGAGAGGCCTAGAGAAATGGTTAGTGATAGAAGGAAGATAGAGGAAGACATTGCCCCAACGGTACAAACAGGAGGGAGAGTTAGGCTGCAGACTCGGTTGCCTGTAGCCTCCAGTTTGGCACCTGTTCGGAGCAGTTGTCTTCCAAAAGTCAAAACGTGCGCTCCCAGGACTTGCACTGCATGGTCCTTTTTTCACACACTTGCACATGATATTTGCTATGTGAAATGCAAGCTGTGTAATCAAAAATTAAAAATAGCTAAAAGTGTCAGTCACCTCAATACCACAAATATGTGGAAACATGTGCGGACAAAGCACGTAGTTGAGTTACAAAGACACACTAGAGATGTAGGCCAACCTACAGCAGCACCTACATCTTCAGGTTGTGTTGAAGCCTCTTCATCGAGCTCACACACAGCTGGTTCTGCTTCCTCACAGGATCGCCATGGAAGAACCTCGGCCACTGTTGTCCAGAGACAAACTGTTATTCCACACACAGCAGCAAGTTCCCTGTCATCCTCACACTCCCAGGCCACAAAACAGCCATCGGTAGCACAGGCATGGGATAAAAGACGGCCATACTCCACAAACCATGCACGAGCACAGGCTCTGAATGCTGGCATTGCAAAACTCCTGTCCCTTGAAATGCTGTGATTCAGGCTGGTGGAGACAGACAGTTTCCGTAACTGAATATCATTGTCAATCCCACAATACAATGTGCCAAGCCGATTTCATTTCAGCAGGCAAGCCGTCCCTGGTCTGCAAAAGCATGTTGAGGGAAAAATTAAACATGCGCTACTAAAAGCCCTCAGTAGCAAGGTCCACCTGACCAACGATGCGTGGACCAGTACCCATTGTTATGATCTGCTACAACCAGTAAGGAAAGAAGGGAATTCTGTCCCTACAATACAACTAAGCTGAATCCCTACGATGTAACGGGGAACCTGATCCTGCGACCAGACCCGCTAAAGTCCTCATCTAGTGTGAACGAAGACCTATAGTTGCGAGGGAGTAATCCCTACAAGATCTAGGGACTGTGAGAAAAGGTGGACACCTCCTAACATAAATTGTAGCATGGATAATTAAACAGAAAAATAAATACTTTGTGATCCTAACATCAAGCAAAACTGACAGATTAAGGCACCTAAGCACCCGGCTAGCTTAACAGTAGATAATACAATGAAGTCAAGCAAAGCCAGAAGGGCGGAGCCAGACTAAATAGGGAAAAAAGGTAATGTGACCAGCAAACTGAAACAAAACCTAACAAGAGGGTTCTAACACCCATGGCCAGGGACAATACCTTTCCCTCACTGCCCATTGGGTCAATGTTGTGCAGCCGGGTACTGATCTTGCGAGTGGCGCTGTACGTGTTCTGCCAACTCCAAGGATTGCAGGAATCAAGTCTGTACACATTGATTCCTCCTCCTATTCCAGTTCCTCAGAATCATCGCTGCAGGAGCCGTCACGGTCTACCTCCACATGGACCCGTGAACGTTTACCTGTTGCGACCGATATGAGCACAGCCGTGTCCAAATGTCAACAGGCCATCCTGAAATTAATTTCCATGGGGAATCTTAGCCACACAGCGCAGGAGCTCTGTAATGCCATAAAGCAGGAGAGCGACGTGTGGTTTTTGGAAGAGAATTTACAGGCAGGCTTGGTAGTGTGTGACAATGGCCGAAATCTGGTGTCAGCTCTGGGCCTTGGCAACCTCACTCACATACCATGTCTGTCATATGTGCTCAACTTGGTCGTGCAGAGTTTTTTGAGGGACTATCCGGATCTTGATGCACTGCTGCACAAGGTCCGCCTAGAGTGCGCTCACTTGCGACGTTCCAGCATGGCCAGATCGCTGATTGCAGCTCTGCAACGCAGATTTCACCTTCATGAACATCGCATCATATGTGACGTACCCACCAGGTGGAATTCCTCGTTACATATGTTGGAGCGGTTGTGTGAGCAGCAGCCAACAGTAATGGAGTATCAGCTGCATCAGGCGCAGTCAACTCGCAATTTGCGCCGTTCACACTTCACCACTACTGAGTGGGCCTCTATAATAAGAATAATAATATTATTTATTTATATAGCGCCATAATATTCCGCAGTGCTTTACAGTTTAACAGTTTCAAAACACAAGTCATAAGTAACAACGTTAACAATACAATAATTAAAGCAAAATCAGCCGCCCCTGCTGGTGAAAGCTTACAATCTACAATGAGGTGGGGGAGATACAAAGTACAGGTGTTTATATACAATGGTGTTTTTACAATGATGGTCCAGCCATTTTAAGGGAGTGAGGGATGCATGGAGATAGTGAATGGGCTACACACACAGAATTACACATAGAATGACTTTGATTAGTGAATGTGATAGGCCACTGTGAACAAATGTGTTTTGAGGGAGCGCCTGAAACCATCCAAATTGCGGATAGTCCTAATTTCTTGGGGTAGAGCATTCCAGAGGATTGGCGCAGCGCGGGTGAAGTCTTGGAGTTGGGAGTGGGAGGTACGGATTAGTGCAGAGGTTAGTCGAAGGTCGTTTGCAGAGTGCAGCAGTCGGTTAGGCCGATAAATATAAATAAGGGAGGAGATGTAGGGGGGTGCTGCGCTGTGGAGAGCTTTGTTGGTGAGAACCAGTAATTAGAATTGGATCCTATAATGAATGGGCAGCCACTGCCAGTGTAATGAGTGGCGAATAACTCTATGAAGGATATCTGCCACGTTTTGCGTGCGTTTGATGAGTCAACGCGGATGGCGAGTGCAGATGATGCACTAGTCAGCCTGACTGTCCCCTTATCTGCCTGCTTCAAAAAACACTGCAAGCACTAAGGCATGAGGTTTTGGAAGAGGTGGAGGATGAGGAGTCACAAATTCCATCACCTTCTGGACAGTCAGCGCAACGTGGTTCCTCACAAAGGGCTGGAGGACTTTCAAAGTACCATGCTGTATCAACAATTGAACCTCCAGAGTCGCTGTCTATATTTTCATAACCATTACAAACTTTTAATGTATTTACAAAGCACATAATGTACATTTTTTATCTATCCTTTTGTAATGCTATTGTGTTTCCATAAACTGATGTTACAGAATTATGATACAAAGTTTTTAAATTTTGAGTTTTAAATTTTGTAAATTTATATGTATTTGAAGGACTTTGTGAGGAGGATGAGGAGGAGTCAATGGAGGAGGAAGACATCGCTCCAGAGGGAGGTAGACAATGCTCTAGTCAGTATGTAGACCAAGGGTGGGGTGATGCACAGCAGGCGGAGATGACGCCTCTTGCAGGGGACAACGTTTCTTGGCCAGTTGGGAGTCTGCAGCACATGGTTGATTTCATGCTGCAGTGGCTGAGAAACGACCGCCGCATCGAACACATTCACACCACGTCTGATTATTGGGTGTACACCCTCCTAGACCCTCGCTACCGGGACAACTTACAAAGCCTCATCACACCGTTGAACCGGGAGCGTAAAATGCGGAAGTACCAAGACACACTGGTGCAATCCATAATGTTCTCCATTCCAGCCGAGAGCACTGCTGCTGCTACTGATTTACAAAGCAGCTCTGTGCGTCGAGGCAGTGGAGACAGCTCTGCAACAAGAGGGAGCACAAGTAGCGCCTCTGCACAGGGCAAGAACAGTATGTTCCAAATGTGTCGAAGTTTTGTGGCAGCGCCACCAATGTCTACACCATCCGAGACGGCTCCAGTCAGCAGGAGGCAACATTTCCGTAAGATGGTGACAGACTACATGTCTTGCCCTCTCAGTGTACTCCCAGATGGCTCTTCCCCATTCAAGTTTTGTGTCTCTAAGCTGGATACATGGCCAGAGCTTAGCCAGTATGCATTGGAGGTGCTGGCTTGATCTGCTGCCAGTGTATTATCGGAGCGCGTCTTTACTGCTGCAGGTGGTGTACTAACAGACCGTTGCATGCGACTATCCTACGATAATGTAGAACGGCTTACTTTTCTGAAAATGAACTAGGCATGGATCTCGCCTGAATTTGCCTGTCCGGTTTCAGATTAACTAACTGGTTGGCAACGTTTTCCATGTCTCCTGTTATGTTCATCTTTCTACCACCTGAGCTATACTCCCTGGGCTACAACACTGCCAGTTGCTGCTCAGAAGTGTCGTGTCCACAGACCAATACACAAGCTATAGTGATAGTGGGGTTCAGTAACGCCTGCTGTTCCCCTGCTGTGTGTCCGGCAAAAATTACTGCTACCTAGCTACACATGTTGAAAAAACATGACATGTTAAAGTGGCTAGTGCTACACATAGATATCAGGCTACACCCTTATTTCTAAGCTGTAAACAAGTGAAACGTCAAATTTAAAACCATTCAATGATTAGTGTTGGTAACAAATCTGTAACTAAATAATTGTGACATATTATGGCAGATATCCACATGTCTAACACAAATGCTAACACAAAAGCATACTTATGCTATAGGGTACTGATGGTGAACCTTCTCACTCCATAACTTTGACCAATCCAACTCACATCATGCCTCAAATGCTGCAATGTTGGAAGTGCATAATGTGGGTTGAACTTTGACAACAGCTGCAGTGCGAAGGTTATCCTTCTGTGTTCTTGGCTTTTAAATAAAAGCATACAAGTAAATATAATAATACATTGTTGATTAAGGGACATGATGTACACCTGTAATATTGTGCAAACAATGGATGTAGGACTATTCCTCTTCAACATTACTTATATTTGTGTCATTTGAAAAAATACATATTTTAGTTAAAAATTAAAAACCCATGTTCAGTAGCTGTGAAAGGCCCGTTTGTGTACTTCTATATTGTTTGCAACCAATGTATTGTATACGGATGGAAGCACGTCACTGTAATAGATTTGAATTATTTTAAATAGAATAAAGCAGCACCAATTTTAGAAAAATGACAAGGATGAGCCAGTGACAGACACTCAGCAGAGTACACGCAGCGGTGGTTGAAGAAGTAAATGGAGCGTGATCTGCATTTTAAAAAAAAAAAAAATAAAAATACCTCACAGACTGCAGTGAACACTGAAACACAACTATTCACAATCTGTGAAAGGCTACTCCTTTGTCTACTTCTATAGTGTTTGCAACCAATGTATTGTATACGGATGGAAGCACGTCACTGTAATAGATTTGAATTATTTTAAATAGAATAAAGCAGCACCAATTTTAGAAAAATGACAAGGATGAGCCAGTGACAGACACTCAGCAGAGTACACGCAGCGGTGGTTGAAGAAGTAAATGGAGCGTGATCTGCATTTAAAAAAAAAAAAAATAAAAATACCTCACAGACTGCAGTGAACACTGAAACACAACTATTCACAATCTGTGAAAGGCTACTCCTTTGTCTACTTCTATAGTGTTTGCAACCAATGTATTGTATACGGATGGAAGCACGTCACTGTAATAGATTTGAATTATTTTAAATAGAATAAAGCAGCACCAATTTTAGAAAAATGACAAGGATGAGCCAGTGACAGACACTCAGCAGAGTACACGCAGCGGTGGTTGAAGAAGTAAATGGAGCGTGATCTGCATTTTAAAAAAAAAAAAATAAAAATACCTCACAGACTGCAGTGAACACTGAAACACAACTATTCACAATCTGTGAAAGGCTACTCCTTTGTCTACTTCTATAGTGTTTGCAACCAATGTATTGTATACGGATGGAAGCGCGTCACACTAATAGATTAGATTTATTTTAAATGGAATGTAGCAGAACCAATTGGAGATAAATGAAAAGGATGAGCCACTGAGACACGCTCAGCAGAGTACAAGCAGCAGTGCTTGAACAAGTAACTGGAGCGTGATGTGCACTCAAAAAAGTAAAAAACACAGACTGAAGTGAACACTGAAACACAACTGTCCACAATCTGTGAAAGGCTACTCCTTTGTGTACTTCTATAGTGTTTGCAACCAATGTATTGTATACGGATGGAAGCGCGTCACACTAATAGATTAGATTTTTTTCCACTAAAATGGAGCAGCACCAATTAGAGAAAAATGTGAAGGATGAGGCAGTGACACACGCTCAGCAGACTACAACCAGCAGTGGTTGAAGAACTAACTGGAGCGTGATCTGCACTCAAAAAATCAAAACCTCACAGACTGCAGTGAACACTGAAACACAACTATTCACTATCTGTGAAAAGCTCCTTTCTGTACTTCTATAGTGTTTGCAACCAATGTATTGTATACGGATGGAAGCACGTCACACTAATAGATTTGATTTTTTTCTAATATAATGGAGCTGCACCAATTCCACTAAATAAAATAAAAAAAAAAAAGAGTCAGTGACACGTGCAGATGCCTACAAACAGCGGTGGATGCAGAGCAAACTGCAGCGTCACCTGCACTGTCACACACACACCTTGCACAGAGCTGTTAAAACAACACTGGCAAAATGAAGCTTTACACAGCGGTTGGTAAACTAGCCTGCCTCAAGCACAGTAGTACACAAAATCGCAATATCTAACTGTCCCTCAGAGTCAGCACAGCAGCGTTCTGTCCCTTACTGAGTTCACAGCACAGTGACGCTAAAATGGCTGCGGCGCCTTTTATAGTGCATTCTGACATCATTTCAGCAGCCAATCACAGCCATGCCATTAGTTAAGATGACCGCATCATTACAGGATGTGCCCACACTTCGTAGGATTCCTCATTGGCTGACTAAAATCACATTGCCTCTCAAAGAATTATGGGAACTTCCGATTCCGGTATACGATATTGAAAAAGTATCGGAATTAAGTATCGGAATTCCGATAACGCGAATATCGGCCGATACCCGATACTTGCGGTATCGGAATGCTCAACACTAGTCAACACTGCAAATATTGACTTGCTGCATTAACTCATTCTGTCAATATAAGCTTTTGTTACTCATATGTTTGCAATTATATTTCTGTCTGTGATAAAAACATCTGTCAAAACACACATAAAAACCAGAGGGCAGCAGATCATGTGAAAATATAATATTTGTGTCATTCTCAAAACTTTTGGCCATGACTGTATGTGTCCACTATCTCCTGTATATAATCCCTTACCAGTTATCATTGAGTAAAAAGTTTATTTATGACTGGTGGTCTCCATCATTGAACTATCCAACACCTGGTCCTGGCAAACCAATGTCACCAGTTGTATGAGGTCAGCAAGGGCGTAGCCCAATGACAACACAAGTCCCCACACCCAGCCAGGACCCTCACCTTCATGTAACGTGCTGAGGCATAAGAGACGAGTACCTCGCCCATGGCTAATGCCCCGCACCACGTTACACCAGCATGAATCCACGTTATCTGTATCAATAATCCCGTTAATACATATTCATATTTAAAGGGAACCTGTCATGTAAAAAAATGCTATTAACCTGCAAATATGGGGTTAATCTGCAGGTTAGTAGCATTCAGAAGCCATGCAGCTGCTGCATTGAGAAGTGAACTTTATTCCTCCGGCAGCCTCAGGCTTTCAGTTATAGGGGTACACCCAGTTATAGGGGTACACCCATTGCTCACTATGCACTGAGTGGTGACTCAAAACCGCAGGTGCCACCCATGTGACTGGAAGCCTGAGGCTGCTTAGTGGGATAAGTTTATTTCCTCCCAACAGAGGGTCTGTCAGTGCTTGTGACGGGCAGCTTCAAAACGCGATTAACCTGCAGATTAACCCAATATTTGCAGATTAATAGCATTTTTTTCATGCCAGAATCCCTTTAAGCTTTCAAGTATGAACATTTAAAGGTAATTTATCCGGAGATTCATGCTGCCAAAACCAAAAGCAGCGTGAATCAGACACTGGCAGCATTTCAGAATAAAGCATACATTGAAAAGCCGACTGGGGTCTATGCATGTGACTTGTCTAAAGCAGGTTCCCAGCGGCATCTCCCTTCTCCACTCAGCTACATTGACAGATTTCACCATATATGTGTGTCCTGCCCTGCACTGGTCATATGAAATGCATAGTATCCACACAGCATTTCAAAGTATATTTCCCCAAAAAACTATTTTCATTTGCTCAGAATTAAACAACTCTTTTGACATACAAAAATTGCATTTAATAAAACTACTGAAAATGTGTATAGATAATGTTGTTTGCACTTTCAAAAGTTAATGTGTGGAAACTTGTTATTATGGACAATTTGATATTCTTTCTCAGCCATTCATTTCTGGTTTTCACTAGCTCAGCAAAGAGGGTAATTGTGACTTGCAGAGATTGCAAAATGCAAATTGCTTTGATTTTGCATCTGTTGGTTACACTTTCTGGACCACTCGTCTGATTTCAAGGCGCATGACTTTCAGGTCCATAGAGAGGTCTTCAAAGGTTGTAGTTTTACACATGTGGTCAAAATTGTTGGTACCCCTCGTTTAATGACAGAAAAACCCACAATGGTGACAGAAATAACTTGAATCTGACAAAAGTAATAATAAATCAAAAATCTATGGGTTGTGAAGTAGGCCTGTTTAGCAGAGGTGAGGGCAGATTTCAAAGAGAGTGTTGCTTGTTTGAATGCAGTGAAGTCGTCTTGCGAATTTGTCTTCTTCCAACGCTGCTCTGCTATCCTGGACACTTGCCGGAGCTTTTTAGTGGTGTTATTGTGCCAGGTTTGTCTGTTGGTACGTCGCACTCTGCCATGAACGAGAGGGGCGACCGTGTCAATAGCTGATGTGAGAGTGGCACTGTAGAAAGCAGTGGCACTGTGTGTCGTGGAGTGAGGATATGGATGACAGTGGTAGAACAGAGTCAGAGAGTGTGTGGGTGTCTATGTGTGCAAGGTTTCTGCAGGGGTGCGCGTGTTGCTGGACATGGGTGACAAGAGAGGAGAACAGGGATGAGAAAGTGAGTAGTTGGTGGTCGGATAGTGGGAGAGGGGAGGTGGTGGTTAGATAGAGAGAAGACCGGGTGAAAACCAGGTCTAATGTATGTCCGTCTGTGAGGGTGGCTGAGGAGGACCACTGAGTAAGTCCAAAGGATGAAGTAAGGGACAGGAGTTTGGTGGCTGCTGACAGTTATAGAGATGTCACAAACTTATATTTCTTGTAGTCTTCCTTAAAAAAATAAATAATATTTTTTACATTATATTTTTAGTGCTGCTTCTTTTTAAACAGCACATTGAAATACAGTCAAATTTCAGTGGCTGAAATGTTAACCAACGTTGGATATGTAGCAATGTATGCTGAAAATATTCCCAAGGGCTTTTCTGCACAGAAAACATTTGGTGTGCTCAGCGAATCATAGCAAAGATGGCATTTTCCTTAAATAGACTCATATGCCATTTCTCGTTGGGATCACAATTATCAAGTCAATATTCACAGTTCCCCAAGAGCTCAGGTTAACCCAGTTAACTATCCGAGAACCTCGGTATTAGCTGCTGTGATTGATTTAGAGATGGGTTTGTGGGACCTGTAGCTTGTAAACACAATTTTCTTATTTTATTTCCCGCTCCCTGCGATGTAGTAGTGCAGTGCACACACACAGATGTGGCTGTCACATCTCATCTGTGTTTTCATCGAATCACTGTACGTGGAAGCCTCTCTCTGATGAGAAGGTACAATGTTTTCTATTGAAAGTGATGGAGAACACAAACCTGCTGTTCCATTTAATCAGCTCTGGGAATGCACCATCTGCACTGGCCCGCGGATATAGGAATAAAGCTCAGCTGCAGGGCAAGGGTACAAGATGAGCCAGACTGGTAAAAACGATGACCAGAGGTGAATTAAGTCTGGACCCTGGCAACCTCTTTAAGAAATAATTTATTGGGGAAGAATTATAGAATTATGGAATTATAAAATGTTAAGTTCTTGTATCTATTAAAAAAAAAATCATTATGACATTATGGCACATGGTTTGGTTTCCTAGCCCTGTCCATTTTATGGTTCGATTTACCAGATTGTCCTGGCTATATTTGAATCTTTGGCAACTATGGTTCCCACAGGGTGGATTTTCCATCCAGATTGAAGACCTGTGGGTGTTGTTAGCTGCGTTTTATGCTACAGTTGCAAATTAGATTTTTTAAGCGATGTGCTTGATGGGAGACAAGTTCATAGATGCTGCAGGCCATAGTACTACACTAAGGCCGGGGGTCACACGGGACCGGAGTGTGCGGCTGCATGTATTTCTATGCAGCTGAACGCTCCAGTCCCGAGTGCCGGCGGCAGTGCCTGGTATTGAGGTGCGAGACTCGTGCGAGTTTCTCGCAAGTGTGACCCCGGCCTAAGCCTCAAAGTAACATGAGCAACATGACGAAGGAAGTTTTGAGGGGGTTTTACATGAAACAGCCTTTGACCATATTTTTGCATGGGCAATTCAAGTTAATCATGTCCACCCTTAAGCATCTCTTCTCAAATCTAAACAGGCTTAATTATGTTTATCTTTCCTCATAACCTAGATGCTCCATGCCCAGTAACACTTTCTTTCTTCCTCTATCCATCCTGCTCCGAGTACACGCACATCTCAATACAGCGTGCGCCATGTATTGACGTCATCGCACCGCTGTCAATGTCTGCGTCAGTGACATCAGAAGCAAAGAGGGAATGATGGGAGAGGGAGCTTTCAACTGTATAGGCATCCATTCTATACAGCTGAACTTGCGATGACTGGCGAGCTTAACTATATGGGCGACTTGCGCACGCCGAGACAGTTAACAGTAGCATAGCTCTGGGTGGGCCACTCAGAGTGCGGGGTCTGGGCAGGCCGTACCTTTGTCCCCTGATAGCTATGCTACTGTGTTAGGGATCTTTCACATGTTCTGATATTTCCGGTACTGGAAATATCAGTACCGGAGATATCCGTGTCCGTGTTTCCATGTGTACGTGTGTTCAATACGTGTTGCATACATGTGTCATCAGTATCATATGTACCGGTGCCTGAGAACAGCAGTACTGTTCACGCTGTTTCGCTGCTCTGGGTGCTGAAGACAGCTCTTATCATTCTCCCCTGCTCGCACTGCAATCAGCACTAGCAGGGGAGAATGTTAAGAGTTGTATTCAACTGGTAACAGTGAGAGCAGGAGGCGGCTAATGAGAGTATTTATAAGCCACTGCCTGCACAATAAATAAATAATAAAAAATGATGCAGGGTTCCCCTCTATTTTTGATAACCAGCCAGGCAAAACTGATAGCTGCGGGCTGCAACCCTCAGCTGTCATCTTTAGCAAGGCTGGTTATCAAGAATAGAGGAGTCTGGTGTATTTTTTAAATTATTTAAATAAATAATATTAAAAAACCTGCATAGGGTCTCCCCCATTTTTGACAACCAACCAAGCGAAAGCAGACAGCTGGGGGCTGGTATTCTCAGGCTGGTAAGGGGCCATGGAAATTTCTCATGGTGAACTGCGGTTAGCTCACTGAACTGAACTTCGGTGAACTCACTGACTTTTTCTTACGGTGCTGAGGTCACCGCATTTCAGGGGCCGGCGAATTCCGTTCCGGTGACCTTCCGTGTCACTGCTATGTAAACATGGTTCCTAGCAATGACTGTGCAGGGAGGAAGTGGAGAAGAATCTTATCTGCGCGCATGCCGGAGGTCACAGTAACTCGCTGAGCCTGAGCAGAAGATCCCTGAATGCAGTGCCCATAGAAGGGAGGATGAGGTATGTATTTCTGAGGAAATGCAGGGCGCAGGTGCGGGATTCCGAGGTCACAACTGATGTGCATGGGGGGGTAGTATTGCAATGAGGACAGGAGGCAGGGATTTCTTCCAGGCACCGCATGGCTCGGAGTCTGGAAGAAATCATTAACATAAAGACAGAACATAACATTTCACAGCAACAAGACCATTAATGTGAGGCATACAGGTAGGACTAGTTTAACATTTCTATTACCTGTATGCGCATATTACTAGGTCATATACGTCCCAGTGGGTGACAGATTCCCTTTAAAGTTCTGGTAGTAGTGAGTAGTCGTGATTTTTGAGAGGAATATGCAGTGGAGCGGAGCGGTTAGGCCTAACAGATGTAGCATGAAAGTAACTGGATTGTAGAAGGGGCAGTCTGGACGACTGACACAGCTGGAACACCCTTGATACCCAGGAAAGTGGAGCAGAGAGAAAGGAGAACTCCACTGCAGCAGTACAGAGCTGAGAGCCATGTAATGTTTAGCTGGGGTTTTTTGGTGATGTAAGGGTGTGTCAGGGGCTTGGCTGTTATATGCCTCTCCCTCTCTAAACATTGTTTGTACAAAATATGTGATGATTTTTGACTGTTATAATATGTGGTGCTGCATATAATTCTATGAACACTAATGTATTCGGTAATGTGATATATAGTGATTAATGTATATTGTTATTTATGTATAGTGTTTAGGGGAAATTTAGAGATAAGGACAGGGCATAGGTATAGCATAGGGTTCATAGTTTAGGATAGGATTGGGTATAGTGCAGTGGTGGGCACAATAAGTTCAGGAAGTAGACTGGTTTAGGACAGAAACGGTTAAAGAAATTGTCCACTACTTTTGTATTGATGCCCAGGGCATCAATGTCTGATCGGCGGTGATTCAGCACTTGACACCCCAATGATTATCAGTGCTGGCACCGGCGGCTGATCGGAAGTCATTACTTGCGGAGCTTGGCTATCTACTTGTAGTATCTGAGGCTTGCTACTACACATCTGCCTCATATTGAATTAATAGGAGGAGGATGAGTAGTACCCGCGGCAGCCACTACAAGTAGACGGCCAAGTCCACAAGTAAGTACATCCAGCCGGCGGCAGCCGACACCGATAGCAGCTAAACGGTGGAGGTGCCGAGTGCCGGACCCTGGCCGATCAGACATTGATGCCCTATCCTGTGAATAGGGAATCAATGTAAAAGTAGTCGACAACCTCTTTTAAGGCTATAGTGATTTTCCCAATTGGGAGTGGTAGGAGTAGGTATAATAGGGATACTTCCTGGTTTTAGGGGGTCAGAGAGAGTGAGAGTTTGACAGACGGTACAAAGGAAAGGCATATTGGTCCAGCAGGCTGGGAAGTACCGAAAAGCACAAGACTTTTGGGGAGCAGCATGCAGATGGCTGTCACTACTTACAGCGGTTCGAAAGAAAAAAGAAATGCAATAATGATGTGCACACATCACGTCATAAGCGTTATAAAAACACACTTTATTAGCTAAACATGTAATTAAAACAAACTAGCTAAATACACCAACACGAGATTATACATACATCACAACATATCAAAAATGTATCGCTATGCAAAAGTTATGGCATAGATAGTGAAAAGCAAAAAGTATGGGAATAGACTTAGAATGAACAACAGAAAAATCTGAAAACACTTGAGATAATACACAAGCAATACATATCTTAGAAGGAGCGTAAAATGAAAGATATTGTGTAAGGAAGTGCTAGTTTAGCAATAGCAAACACCTTATATAGACATTCATGCCAGTCAAAATAAGACAGTTTAACAGGATAATATCCTATTGCCCCATAATACTAGTATATGCCACATATGGTACAAACAATGGTAAGATACAGAAATAGTCAATATCACCATAGAGACCCATAAGGTGTGTAGTCCCAAACACCCCACGTGTATCGCTGTGAAACACGGCTACATCAGGGAAATTGTGTGGGGAAGAGTGTGTCAGACAAAGCATATATGCAAATATTTAGTTAAATTGATTACCGGTGGTTAACTAGGTGTAAGGAGGAACAGAGGTGGTGAGAAGTAGTGTTACTGGCGCCATGATGGATGGCAGCACATGCTGTCACGCTGTCTAATGATATGAATACAATGTCAGTAAACTATTTATACAGGAACCACACTCTATACAACATATAGTTTCGCAACAACAGAATGTAAGTATAAAATAGATTTACCTGACACAATCTCTGCAGAACTTTAGGGTTAATCTTGAGGACTAGATGAGCAGGAACGATATAGTTGAACTCAGGGTTAACCTTGAGGACTTGATGAGCTGTAACAGGAAAGAGGAGGACCGGGGTCTAACCTGACCCTACACTGGGGTCCTAACTAATCCCTTACCTTGGAGGTACTGATAATGGTTCAGAGGTCCAAGTCTCCAGCCTAACCCTGTCTCCTGTCAGACCCTGAACCCTGTAATCAGTCCTAAGAAGGATCCTGATTACCACCAAAGGGATATGGGCTGATCTCAGCTAAATACACAGATTAGACATATAAGACAGACAGGATAGCACTCACTTGCATACACACTCAAACACCGAAGGAACATAAATGGTCTGGGAAATAAACTCTAAGCAAGTTGAGCTTAAAACAGCTAAGGAGCTCTCAACTTAAGTCTATACAGATTCATTCCTATCTGTGGTCTGCATGAAGGATTTCACTGGCAACTCCCAAAGCAGACAACCAGGAATTTAAAGGAAACCAATCAACAAATAATCAATTGCAGCCGGGAGAAACTGCACCCAGTCCCAGCACCGAGCACAGACAGAATTAACTCCCAAGCTGCCAAACACAAAGAAACAGCAACTCAGCTGTGAGAAGTCAAAATGTGCAACCGCGACGATCTTCGTGGCAATGCACACATGACAGTACCCCCCTTCTACGAGGGGCCTCCGGACCTCAGGGCCAGGCCTCCCCGGGTGAGTTCTGTGGAAGGTCCGAACCAAACGATCTGCGTTAAAAATCAGACGCAGGGACCCACGTCCTCTCCTCCCGGACCATACCCCTTCCAAAGCCACCAGTACTGAAGGGACCGGCGATTCAGACGAGAGTCAATGATTTTTGCTACTTGAAATTCCAATTTTCCATTGGGCCAACACTGGAGGAGGAGGTAGAAAGGGGGACGGTATGACTGGTGCCACATACTTTAAGTAAAGACTTGTGGAACACATTATGAATTTTAAACGTGAAAGGAAGTTCCAGACGAAATGCCACAGGATTAATTATGGAATGATCCTGTACGGCCCGATGAATCTGGGACCCAGTTTCCAGGAGGGCATTTAAGTTTTATTTCCTGGTAAAAACCTACCAGTCTTTCAAATTCAGATCGGGACCAGAAACTCGCTCCTACAGCCATACGTTTTGTAAGGTTTCCCCATCGTACTAAATTATAAAATTACCCCTCGCCCACCGAAGCAAGTGACGAGAAAAGCTCCCCTCGGGGAACCCCAGAAGGCCCCCCCCATTGAAAGTAAAAAAACTGGGATGAAAACCTTGCCCAAAAAAAGGGGGGGACTTTCCCAGTGGACTGCCCGCCGTTTTAAGAGCGAATTTCCCCAGGAAAGAAAAAAGCCCGTCCTCCGGTTTCCCCGATACAAAACACGGAAATAGTCTCTAACCTGTTTCAGACGCCTTGTCTGCCCCTTTGGTTGGGATGAAAAGCCGGGGAAAAAACGACAATTGCACCCCCGAGTAAAAAAAAATGCCCTAAAAAATTTTGGACCAAACTGAGCCCCCCATCTGACAACATAGAAGGCAACCCCAAAATTCCGATTTTCCCAATGAAAATGCGCCGATTTTAGCATTAGGGGTGAGAAGAGCAAAGAAAAATGCCTTTATGAACTGTCAAAACCCCCAGTATGACAGATTCCCCCGACGAGGAAAAGGGGTCCGAATGGGGTCCATAGAAAATGGTCTGGGGCCTCCGGGGTTTTAAGGGTAAAAGGGTCCCAGACGGAGGGGAAAAGAGTTTTTTAGCGAACAAACCCAAGGACCGGGCAAAGTTAAACTCTTATTTGCGTAGGCCCCCAAAATGGCGGGGAAAGGGGATCTAAATCCCTTTCCCCTTTATGTCCTCTAACAAATTAGTTTCCCAAAAATTTTCCCCAAAAAAAAATTCCCTGGGGTCCTCCTCCCCCTATTAAACCCCCTAAAGTCAAAAAATACACCGCATAAACCCCCCCCCAAAAATGGGAAAGGGTCTCCTTTTCCCCCCTTTAAACTGGAAAACATCACCCTTTTAATTTTTAACCCCATAATTCCAAAATTAAACTGGGAAAAAACAAGACCATCACTTTTAATTCAACCACTTTAAAAAACAATTTTTATT
>JARQOD010011441.1:0-23388 GCA_033576555.1 Oophaga sylvatica
ATAGTTAAAAAAAATTTGGCCCCCCTTTTCTCCTCTGTGAATAGAAATAATATAGTAATAGGGCCGCCTTCTCCTCTTTAATATATAAAAATTTATATTAATATGGCCCCCCCCCCCCCCCCCGCCCTTCCCCCAGTGTGATATATAATTGTTGCCCTTCTCCCATGTGATATAAAAATATATATAGTAATAGGCCCCCCCTTTCTCCTAGGTAATATGTAATATAAAAGTAATAGGGCCGCCCTTTCCCTCATGGATATATAAATTTAAAAACCCTTCTCCTCAGGGGGATAAGAATAATATATAATGGCCGCCCTTCTCCTCAGGTGACTAGAATAAAATGAAAATAGGGCCGCCTTCTCCCATTCAAATAAAATTGCCGCCCCTTCTTGCATGGAAAATATAATTGCCGCCTTCCCCTCATGTGTTATAGAAATTAAAAAAGTAATATGGCCCCCTTCTCCCGTGTGATAAGTAAATATATAGTAATATGGCCCCCCTCTCCTCGTGTGATATAGAATATATATAGAAAAAGGCCGCCCCTTCTCCTCAGTAATTAGAATATATATATTAATACGCCCTTCCCCCCATGTGAATAGTAAAAATAAAAGAATATGGTTCCCTTCTCCTCATTTTATAAGAAATAAATGTAATATGGCCCCCTTTTCCCTAGTGTGAATGTAATATAAAAGAAATTTTGCCCTTTTCCTCAGTTGAAAGAAATAATATAAAAAATTTGCCCCCTTCCCCAGTGTGAATATAATATATAGAAATAGGGGCCCCTTTCCTATGTGATATGAATATATTAAAGGGCCGCCCTCCCTCAGTTTTTAAATAAAAATTTTAAATAGGGCCGCCCTTCTCCCATGTATATAGAAATATATTATAATAGGGTTTGCCCTTCCCCATTGTTAAAAATTTTTAAAAGTAATATGCCGCCCTTCTCCTCATGATATAGAAAAAAATTTAATTGGCCGCCCCTCCTCATTTAATTTAGAATATATATATTAAATGGCCGCCCTTTCCCGTTGGTAAATTAAAAAGTAATTGGCCCCCTCTCCCAGTGTATATAGAAATATATAGTAATATGGCCCCCTTCCCTCATTTAAATTATAATAATTATAGTAATATGGCCCCCTTCTCCTCATGTGATAATAATATAATATTTAAATGGGCCCTTCTCCTCATGTGAATAGAAAATAAAATAAAGGGCCCCCTTTCTCCTCAGTTAAAGAAAATATATAGGAATAGGGCCCCCTTCTTAGTGTATAAGTAAAATATTATAAAAGGGTTCCCCTTCTCCCTGTGATAAAAATTTAATATAGTAAATTGGCCGCCCTTCCCCATGTAAAAAAATATAAAAAAAGTAATATGGCCGCCCTTCCCCAGGTGAAATATAATAATATAGTAATAGGCCCCCTTTCCTCAATATTTAATAATAAAAAAGTAAAAGGGCCCCCCTTTCTCCCATGTGATAATTTAATATAATTTGAAAATTGGGCCCCCTTCCCCAATTAAAAATAAATATAAGAATATGGCCCCCCTTCCCTCAGTTAAAAAAATAATTGTAAATGGCCGCCCTTCTCCTCATGTTTTTAGTAATATAAATATAATATGGCCCTTTTTTTCCCTCATGTCATAAGAAAATGGCCGCCCTTCTTCAGTTTGAATGTAAAAAAATAGGGCCCCCCTTTCTCCTCAGTATTAAAAAAAATATATAGAAAAAAGGCCGCCCTTCCCCCTTGTTTTAAATATATATATTAAATAGGGCCGCCTTCTCCCAGGGGGTTTAAATAATATATATGAAAGGCCCCCCTTCTCCAATTATATAAATATAATAGTAATAGGGGGCCCCCTTTTCCCTCAGTTTAAATAATTTATAGAAATTTGGGGCCACCCTTCTCCTCATGTATATATAATATATATAGAATAGGCCCCTCTCCCATTTAATAGAAATAATATATAATATGGCCGCCCTTCTCCTCAGGATAAGTAATAGGCCGCCCTTCTCCTCATGTAAAGAAATATAAAGAATAGGCCGCCCTTCCCTCAGTTATATAAATATAAAGTAATATGGCCGCCCCTCCTCATGTCATATAGTAAAAAAAATTAATTGGGCCCCCTTGCCCCCTCAGGGGCATATAGTAATATGGCCCCCTTCCCTCATGTGATATAGTAAAAATATAGAAATTTGGCCACCCTTCTCCTAGTTTTTATATGTAATAAAAAAGTAATATGGCCCCCTTTCCTCATGGATATGAAATATAATAATAGGCCGCCCTTTCTCCTCATATTAATTATAAAAATTTTTAAAAATAGGGCCCCCCTCCTCAGGGAATATAATAAAAAAGTAAATGGCGCCCTCTCCTCAGTGGATAAAGTAAAAAAAATAAAAAGGCCGCCCTTCCCCATGTGATATGAATATGGCCGCCCCTCCCAGGGATAAAAAATAAAGAAAATATGCCCCCCTTTCTCCTCATGTGAAAGTAATTATATTAATATGGCGCCCAAAAAACAATTGATCCGGAAACCCATGATGAAGGGAACCTCCCTTATAAAACCAGTCGTAACCCCCTGATGCCAATCATCATGAATGTTTCGTACTGTTTGTAACCACCAGAAGATTTCTGCCAGAATTTATTCTAAAAAACCATCACAACATCCCCCCCTTTGAGGAGGGTCACCAAACCCCATTTGGGCAGCCAGGGCGGCAGGGTGACTCGTGAAACGCACGGGTCAGTCTCCTACATGGAGTCTGAAACAAACACCCCAAAAATTGCCTCTTGACCATAACCCTCCACTTAACCAAATACTGGGGTTTTCGCTAGAAAAACAGAATCCAATATTTTCTCAACCACATCTCCAGATTTTCCCTCAACCAAAACGGGTTAGGGGGCGCAGCCCAAAGGGAAACCCCTGTCTCGACAAAACCCCTTCAAATAAGGACTTGTGAACAGTTAATCTTAAAGTCCCTGGAAAAATAAAAGAAAGGAAACGGTTAAGAATCTCCATGACTTATAAGGCCAAAGAACAGCTAAACTTGGAATGCAACTCCATAGGGATTTTTCTTGAGAAAAACCCAGACAAAGCCCCCCACTTAAAACCGGGACCACATCCATCCGGTTGGGAAAAAACCGCGGGGCCTTCCCTGAGAGGGACAACCTCTCCACTCCCCTGGTCCCAAACTGCTGCTCGCCCACCAAGTCAACCCGGACAACAGAAGCCTCCGTCTGTCCCGAAGAAAACGGGGGTAAAAACCCAAAAAATTCAGAAAAATGGAACACCAAAGGGGCAGAGCTAGCCCTATTATTAAAGCAAACTCGCCAAATAAAAAAAGAACCCAGTCATCATCTGATCACAACACAAAGCACTCAGTAATCTCCAATGTCGGGTTTGTTCTCTCTTTTTATCCATGGTCGAGGAAAAAAGCAGAGGAGAAAAAAAATTTAAACACCAAGTTTAGAAAAAAAAGTCCCCAAAAATCGGGAAAAAAACTGGACTCCCTGCAGCCCAAATGTTCCAGAATGCCGGTAACCGAACCACGGCTAAAGGGAAAAAGGCACCAATTTGGGAGGAGGAAGGCAATTTTAAAAGGGCACAAGATTATCTTTTGAAAAACCTATCAAAAAATCCCCCAATAACGTCATTCTCTGACAAACGGGGAGGCGGAAATGAAATCCTAGAGAATGGTTCCAGGGTCTTTTGGGCACAGGCAAGGGCATAAACAAACCACTAGAGCGAGAGAAATCGGGACGGAGCAAACCCCGCAGGATGCACAAATTCCCTGACTCACAGAAAAAAGTAGGGCCCCCAAAAAGCCCGCAAACCAAGTCTCTGGTCCCAAAAAATTTCCCGGGATACACCCAAACCCGCGGAAAAATAATTTCAGACATCACACTCTTTTCCACCGGGCGGGGGCAAAAAAATTTTTCCCAAAAGGGCAGCCTGGGGTTTTTTCCTCCGACACCCTTCAGACCAGTCCCCAAAAAGGCGAGAGGGGGAAGAAAATACACCCTTTCAAAATAAAAGCAGGTCAGATAACTCAGGGGAATCCGCAAGGAAACCCTCGAAGGGGGATCCGCCTTTTAAAATTTTTAGTGCCAGGAAGAAAAAACCCAAAATTAAAACGGTGAAAAACAAGCCCCCCGGGCCTGTCTAGATTAAGTCGCTTTGGGTGATCCAAAATCCAGACTTATGGTCCGTGAGGACCACCACCTGATTTTGGCTCCCTCCAGCCAAATGCTCCACTTTTAAAAAGCCCACTTATGGCCAAAATCCCGTTTACCCACCAAATTACGTTCATAGAAAAATTTTTTCGAGAGAAAAAGGCACAAGGGTTACTTTTAAGGTCCTGGATCTTTTGGGACAAAACGCACCTGCCCCAATTTCAAGGCATCCCTCCACCTAAAAATGGCGAAAAACCAGGCTGCCGTAGAACGACAAAGTGAATCTCTGTTTAATTCCTAAATCAAGACTGCCTCAGGGGGCCAATTTCCCCACATCAAAAACCCTTTTTGGCAATCATCAATTTTTAAAAACAATAACAGAGAAATTACCAATAATTTACGAAAAAATTTTTGCAAAACCCAAAAATCTCTAAGACCCTTTAATGAAGTAGGTTGGCCCCAAATCACGATGGCCTAAACCCTTTGCCCGGGGTCCTTTTCAAAACAGAGGGGGGACAAAATAAAACCCCAAAATAAATCCTCTGTACCCAAAAAGACACTTGATCCCTTCCCAACAGAGCTTTTTCCTCTAAAAATCTGGAACACGTCCCAACATTTTCACATGAGATCCCAGTCATTGGAAAAAATAAGATATCACCAAAAAACAATCGAAATTTTCCACAAAAATCCCTGAAAATGTATTCAGAAGGACTGGAAGACGGAAGTAGCATTAGTGAGCCCAAAGGGCATCACTAGGTCTCAAAATGCCCCTCTGGGGTATTAAACGCCCTTTCCATTCATCCCCGTGCTTTTAAACGAATAAGGTTACCCCCCCCTAGGGCAAGCTTGGGAAACCAATTTGCACTTTTTTACCCGAAAAAAAAAGGGCAAAATCAAGGGTAAGGATTTTGATATTTTACGGATATTGTTCAAAGACGATAATCAAACCCCCCCTTAATGAACCATCCTTTTTCCAAAAGAAAAAACCGGCACCCAAAGGGTGAAGTGGATGGTCAATGACCCTTTTCCAATGACCCTTTAAAAAAGACCCATAGCGTCATGTTCAGGTACAGACAAGTTTTAAAAAACACCTTTTTGGGGAAATTTTCAACCAGCACAAAATTTAATAGCCAGATAGCCCTATGGGGGGGCAAGGATGCAGATTCATAGAATCTAGAATGGAATTTGGAAGGGACCTCCTGGGGCCTCTGGTCCAACCCCCGCCAAACAGGGTTTTCTAAACATCCCCCGACGATGCCGTCCACCTCTGTTTAAACTTCCATTGAAGGAGAAATCACCACCCTTTTGGCAGCCGTTCCCTCATTTATCACCCAACTGTCAAAAAATTTTTTCTAATATCTAATCTGTGTCTCCTCCCATTCGTTTCACCCATTGCTTTTATCTTTCCCTTTGTGAAAATGAGAAAAAAAAGGTGACCTTCTAAAAATGTACCCCCTTGGAATATTTTAGACAGCTATAATCTCCCTCATTTTCTTTTTTGCAAGCTAAACATTCCCAAATCCTGCAACCGTTCCTCATAACATTTTTTTCAGCCCGGGCACCATTCGGGGGCTCCCTTTGAACTTGCTCCAGTTTTTGAGTTTTTTTTAAAATGTAAACTTTCGCTAAACACATCAAAAAATCTCAAAAATCAGGGAAAATCCTGTCCTGGGGGGAGGGAGAAAAACAGGGGGGTTTGGGATTAAAAACCATTGGGACCCCAACGGTTACAACACAGATTTTCCAAACCAAAACGGGTATAACGTAACCAAGGGAAACCTATAAATAAGTCAACAGATTAACGCACCAAAAATTTTTCAACTCCCTGATGATCGTTTAAACCCCCATTATCCCCCCCTGAGTAAGAACGGGGGTTTTTTTCCAGCCAAAAGGGTAGAACAATCCCATAGGGGAAAAGACTTTCCCAGGGGGACAAGGAAACCAACAACGTTTTCAAAATCAAAATCCCTCAGGTTAAAGCGCTCCCAACAACAAAACCTGAGCAGAAAATGTGGCGGGGGCAAATCAGGGTAACAGCAACAAAAATTTAGTCTGAAAACACCCAAGACAAACGGAAAAGCAAAACGTCTTCCCCCCTTAGGGCAGACGAAAAGCGAGAGGTTCACCACGTAGAAACAAACCCTTTTGCGTTTCGAAACCATGACGCGTCCCCAGAACCACTCTATCACACGCATGGGTTTGGGAAGCTGGTTCACAAGGCAACACTTTTCACGCATACCCAAACGCCACGAAACGTCTGTCAATTTAAACGCAATGCAAGAATCTTTGAACCAAGGGAGCAGGAAACCCACCAAAACATCTTTTATTTTCTCTACAGACCCCCAAAAAAGGCTGCCAAAGCATCATCTTTTCCTTTTGGGTCAGGCTGCCCTTTTTCGAAATTTCTGACGTACAACTCGGTCCTAAAGCCCTGATTTAATGCCAACAAGGTTTTTTCAGCTTGATCATGACATTAGGCTCATCGTACAAAAACCCCAGAGCCAAAAAAATGCATCAACATTACTAAAAACGGGGGTCCCCAGGGTCGGGAAAAAACCCAACCGAGGTCGCCGCGCGGGAGAAGATGAAAATTTTGAACCTGCGGCTGCGTTCCCTGAGACTTAGGTTTAAGGGGAAAAAACAACTTTCATTATTTTGAAATTCAAAATTTAGCTCGATTCCCCAAAAAAAATCGGCATGGGGTCCCAGGTTCCACAACCGGCAACCCTGCAAAAAGGTACAATACTCCGAACTTCATGGCAAGCGATCCCCACGGGCCCGACCTGTGAAACTCCATTGAGAGAAAAAAAAAAAAAAAAAATTTCGACAACTTTCCTTTTTCTTTTTACATTTTTCCCTTCTGTTGATACCAAAATTTTTTAGTTTGGCCGGGGATACTGTTAAGATTTGGGAGCTGAGGGGAGTAGGCAAAAACGGGAAACACCAAAGGTTGGAACTACTGGGTTTCATACCCTGACTAACCACCCCAAAAAAAGGAGCCGTGGAGCGTTCCTACTTTCCTAAAGCCTCGTCACAGCCTGAGAGGTAAAATACACCAAAGTAGAAAAAAACTATCTCCCCGGACAATCCCCCCAAAAACAAGGAAGCCCCCAAACATGTAATTTTGGGTTTTGACAAAGGAATACAGACACAGCAAAAAAAGATGAGCAAACGTTGGGCCAACTTCCTTTCAAAAAAATGAAGGACACACGCAATCCAAAAAACCCAAAAAAAAAACCCCTCTACTAAAAGCAAAAAATCCTAAACCACAACCCCTACCCCCTAAATTAGTTTCTGGTGTAACAAAACTAAGCCGCAGCCACGAAAAAACGGAGAAGGCAAATGAACAAATCCCGTGGCCAGATAAACTAGAGGAGCACAGCCCCGGGGGACCGGCTTACCTCCACAAAGTGCAGGGAAAATGCAAAAAGCAAGCACAAAAAAAAAACAACAAAAATATCTTTACAGACGGAGAAGGGCAAGACTCGCAACTTCCAAGTAAACCCAGGAACCACAGGAGACAAAACAATTGATCCCCGGGCAACCAGATGGGAGGAAACCTCCCTTATATAAAACCATCTGAACTCTGATTGTCAGTCTCATTGATGGTTTAGTACGTTTTAACCACCAGAGGGAGCTTCTGCTCAAATTCATGTCTAACACTTCCAACAGATATTGAATATTATAGTAATATACCGCCCTCCTCCTCATGTGATTATAATATAAAAATAGTAATATGGCCGCCCTTCTCCTAGTGAAATAGTAATTTAAAAAAGTAAAATGGCCGCCTTCTCCCAGTGTGACATAGTAAAAAATTTTTTTAATTGGCCCCCCTTCCCCATGTACTAGAAAAAATATAATATTATAATATGCCCCCTTCTCCCATGTGATAATAATATAATAAGTAAAGGCCCCCTTTCCCCCATGTTATATATAAAATTTTATATATTTAAAAAGCCGCCCCTTTTCCTCAGTGGATATAGTAAATAAATTTTAAAAGGCCGCCCCTTTTCCTTAAATGATAATATTAAAGCCGCCCCTTTTCCCAGTGTGAAAAAGTAAATATATGTAGTAATATGGCCGCCCCTTCCCTCATTTTGGGAAAAGTAAATAAAATATAAATGGCCGCCCTTCCCTCATGGATATAGTAATATAAAAGAAAAGGCCGCCCTTTTCCCCAGTGTGATATAGTAATAAATATAAAAAGCCCCCTTCTCCTCAGGGGATATATAATATATATGAGTAATTGGCCCCCTTCTCCCAGTGTGATATAGTAATAAAAAAGAATAAAGGGCCCCCCTTTTTCCTCAGTTGAAATAGTAAATAATAGTAATGGGCCCCCTTCCCTTAAATATAATTTTTAAAGCCGCCCTTTTCCCCAGTGTGATATATAATAATATTTTTAGTAATTGGGCCCCCTTCTCCTCAGTGTGATAAGTAATATATAAGTAATAGGGGCCCCCCTTCCCCTTGTGAATAGTAAATTATTAGAATATGGGGCCCCCCTTTTCCCCCAGTGTGATATAGTAAAAATATTGTAAATGGCCGCCCTTCTCCTCAGGGGGATATAGTAATAATATGTAATAGGCCGCCCTTCTCCTATGTGATAAGTAATTAAAAAGTAATAAAGCCCCCCTCTCCTCATGTGATATATAAAAAAATAGTAAAATTGGCCCCCCTTCCCTTAGAATGATATAGTATTAAAGCCGCCCTTCTCCTCATGTGATATAGTAATAATAGTAGTAATATGGCCCCTTTCTCCCATTGATTATAAATATATGTAAAATGGCCACCCTTTTCCTTAGAATAATGTATTTAAAACCGCCCTTCTCCTCATGGATAAGTAAATATAAAATAGAAAAGGGCCGCCTTTCCCTCTTGATATAGTAAAAAAAGTAAATGGCCCCCCTTCTCCTCAGTGGGATATATAATTAAAAATAGAATATGGCCCCCCTTCCCTCAGGGGGAAAGTAATATATAAGAAAAGCCCCTTTTCCCCCAGGGGAATAGTAAAAAAAATAATAAAGCCCCCTTTTCCCATGTATAAGTAAATATATAGTAAATGGGCCCCCCCTCCCTTTGAAGATATAGTATTTAAAACCCCCTTCTCCTCAGGTTTATATAGTATATATAATAGTATATGGCCGCCCTTTTTCCTCATGGAAAAGGGGAATATATAAAATATGGCCGCCCTTCTCCTCAGTGATATATAAATAAAAGTAATAGGCCACCCTTCCCTCAGTGTGATATATAATATATAAAAAAGCCGCCCCTTTTCCTCTGGTGAATCAAATATATATAATATGGCCCCCCTTCCCTAGAATGAAAAGTATTAAAGCCGCCCTTCTCCCAGGGATATAGTAATATTAAAGAAAGGCCGCCCCCATGTGATAATAATAATAGAAATAGGCCCCCTTCTCCCAGGTGATATAGTAAAAAATTAAGTAAATGGCCGCCCTTCTCCTCAGGTGATATAGAAATAATAAAAATATGGCCCCCCTTCTCCCCTGTATATAGTAAATAAATAATAGGGCCCCCCTTCCCCTCATGTGTACAAATATATAATAATAGGCCCCCTTCCCCTCAGTGTGATATAGTAAAAAATATAGTAAAAAAGCCCCCTTCCCTCATGTGATATAGTAAAAAAAAATATAAAGGCCCCTTCTACCATGTGATTAGAATATATATAAAAAATATGGCCCCCTTCTCCTCAGTGTGATTAGTATATATAATTATATAATATAAAAATACACAAAAATCCGCTCTTCTCCAGGAATAAGAATATGGCCACCGTCTCCTTTCTCAAGCTCTTTCCCCTCCCTTTCTTTGGCCCCCCCCTTTTCTTTTTATCTTCACCTGAGCAGCATTTTTCCTGTCTCGCTCCTGGGCCCCCTCTTCCTGTCTCCCTCTGGGCCGCCCTCTTCCTGTCTCTCTTGGATCTCATTTGGCTCACTTCTTCCGTTACTCCTCTGGTAGCTTTCTTTCTTCTCTATCCGTGCCTTTTCGGCTGCTTCCTCTGGTTTGTCTTTTGCTGTTTTTTTTCTGGCCTCCTTTTTTCCCTCTTCTGACTGCTCTCTTTTTGTCTCTCTCTTGGCCCAGGGTTTTACTTTTCTCCTCCTCTCTGTTGCTCGCTGGGTGGCACCTCTTTCTTTGTTTTTTCTCTTTACTGATCTCTTGCTCTCCTGGGGGCCTCTTTTGTTCCATTCCTGACTGCGGTCTCTGGAAGCTCTCCTCTGGACACTCCTCTGGAATGGCTTTCCGTCTCTGTAGGCCCCTTGCCTCGGGCGCGTTTTGTCACAACTTTTCTCTTTCGGTCTCTTCCTAGGCTGCTTTCTCGTGCTGCCCCTTTCTTTCACACTGCCTCTTTCTCTTGCTGCTCTCTTCAAAACCTCTCTCTTACGATATTTTTTGGCTGTTTTCTCTAGACCACCTCTTTTCCCGCGACCCCTCTTTTTTTGTCTCTCGGACTGTTGTCTTTTTGAGCGCCCTTTTTCCCGTCGTCTCTTGGCCGCTCCCATGCTCTTTGGCTGCTTTTGTGTCACTCTCTGGGCTGCTCTATTCCTATCTCTCAGGGGCTCTCGCTCTCTAGTCTCTCACTTTCATGGTCTTGCTTCTTTCTGTCTCTCTGGGTTTTCCCTTTTTACTCTCTCTCCCTCGCACCCTTCTTCCTTCTTTCTTTTGGACACTCCCCCAGCCCTCTCTATGACGGGGCCGCTCTCATTCCCGTGTCCTTCGGACTGTTTCTTTTCTTTCCTCCTTCCTGTCCCGCTCTTGGCCCTCCCATGCTCTTTTGGGTGCTTTTGTGTCACCCTGGGCTGCTCTTTTTCTGTCCTCGGGGCTCTCGTCTCTGAGTCGCTCACTTTCGGGTCTTGTTTTCTTTCTGTCCTTGGTTCCCTCCGTTCTACACTCTCCCCCTCAAAACGCCTTCCTTCCTTCTTTCTTTTGACACTCTCTCGACCACCCTTTGAGGGCCCGCGCTCTTGTGTAGCCCCAGCGGCCCAAAAAATCCAGAGAGTGCACGGGAAGGTAATCGCAAACGTTTATATGAAACCTGCCACCTCACTTTTAGACACCCCAAAAATCTGAATAAAAGAGGGAGTGACACGTAGCTAAGGGGTGAGTCATCAACCTAGGAGGGAAAGAGGGGAATCGTTCTGGTTTTGGGACAGTGCGTTCAGGGGTCAGTCCAGTCGGGATTAGAGGATCTGAGGGCGCCAGCAGCCCTAGAAAAGCTGACCTCCCTTTGGAAACTACAATGCTTATGTTAAGAGCGGGAAGCGGGGCAAAGGGGCAAAGGGGAAAGACAGAGGAATGCTTCAGGTATTTTGGGTTGCCTCACTAAAACCGACACCGGGGCCGAAGCATTGCTAGTCTCCGTCTAGGATAAAAACCGAGGCATCTGGACTACAGGTGCAGAGGCACCCAAAGGTCAATACGTAACCCGGGAGTCAGGGAGAACGGGATTGATCAACGCAGACAAAAGTAGGACTTATTTTTTCATCATTTAGAAGGCTCCCCAAATTTTGGGCCGGGCAGTACGCTATTGAGAAACTGGAGAGTTCAGATTAACTTCGCTTAAGCAATTGGGACTCCATACTTTTGAAGTAAAGGAGGCCTCTAACCGCTCGGGTTTTACCGAAGTGCTTTCTCCACCCCGACCAGCTCCCCGGCCCTGCTTAAACCATCACCATAAAGGTATGAAAATAAGCTGCATTGTGTGTGACTAAATTTCTTATCTACACCCGCATCACCACCATAGACTTCCAGGGACCCTCTCACCTTGGGAAAACTTACCACCCAGCTGCCCCCAAACATCCCCTGTGAAAATCCTAAAAGCAGCGCTGGTCCAATTAACCAATACCACAGGGGGGCGTCACGAACTACCTAATAATCCCCTGTAAATATCCCCCATTGCAAGACCGCCAGGCCACGGACGAGTCCCGCTGCCAGGACAACTCCCATAGAAATCAATGGGCTCGGCTCCGAGTACCCCATAGCCCTGGTAACCACATCAGTGTGGTGCGCGTCACTCTATTCCTGTGTCTCTCCTGGACTGTTGTCTTTCTGAGTCACTTTCTTCCTGTCTGTCTCTCTGGGATGCTCTCTTTTTGGACTACTCTCTCTGAGCTGCTTTCTCTCATGGCCACACTCTCTTCCTGTCTCTATTTGGGGGCTCACTCTGGGTCGCTCTTTTTTACAGCCGCAGTCTCTTCCTGATTCTCTCTCTGAGATTTTTTCTTTCTGATCTGTTCTTCCTTTTTCTCTCATGGCTGCCTCTCTTCCTGGTGCTCTGAGTCAGTCGCTTTCTGAGGCATTCTCCTCACAGCCGCTCTCTTTTCCTATCATTCGCTCTGGCCTGATCTCTTTCTGGGCTGCTCTCCTAGGACTCTTTCTCTTACGGCAACACTCTCTTGTCTCTCTGGATCTGGTTTCCTTCTAGGACTTTCTCTCTAGGTTTCTCTCTTCCTGTCTCTCTGGGTCACTTGCTCTCTGGTCCGCTGACTCTCATGGTCGTGCTGTCTTTCCGTCTCTCTCTGGACTGCTCTCTTTCTATGTCTCTCTGGGACGCTTTCTTCCAGTCTTTCTGGTAGATCTCCCTTTGTGGGCCACTCTGTTTTCACACCCAGCTCTCTTGCTGTTTCTCTCTGGACTGTTTTCTTTCAGAGCCGCTCTCTTCCTGTCTCTCTGTGCGTTGGTCCTTAAGGCATGCTCTCTGGCTCCTCTTTCTCTGCCACTTTCTCTCATGGTGGCACTCTCTTCTCTCACTCTCTCTGGACTGCTTTCCTTCTAGACTGTTTGCTTTCAGAGCTGCTCTCTTTCTGTCTCTCTCTGACTTTCATTCTCAGCCGCACTCTCTTCTTATCTTTCCAGGGTGATCTTTTTCTGAGCTGCTGTCTGTGTGCCGGTTTCTCTCATGGTGGCAGCTCTTCTTGTTTCTCTCTCTCTCTGGACTGAACTCTTTCTCGGCCTCTCTCTCTGGAATGCTTTCTTCCTTCTATGTGGGCTACTCGCTCTCTGGGACTCTCCTTCAGAGCTGCGTTTTCTTCCTTTTTTCTCTCTGAGCTGCTATTTCTAGGCCTTTCTTTCTGGATTGATCACTCTCTGGACCACTCTCTCATGGCTGTGCTCTCTCCCTGGGCCGCTCTCTCTCATGGCTGTGCTCTCTCCCTGGGCCGCTCTCTCTCATGGCTGTGCTCTCTCCTGGGCCGCTCTCTCTCATGGCTGTGCTCTCTCCCTGGGCCGCTCTCTCTCATGGCTGTGCTCTCTCCGTGGGCCGCTTTCTCTCATGGCTGTGCTCTCTCCCTGAGCCGCTCTCTCTCATGGCTGTGCTCTCTCCCTGGGCCGCTCTCTCTCATGGATGTGCTTTCTTCCTGGGCCTCTCTCTCTCATGGCTGTTCTCTCTCCCTGAACCGCTCTCTCCCTGGGGCGCTCTTTCTCATGGCTGTGCTCTCTCCCTGGGCCGCTCTCTCTAATGGCTGTGCTCTCTCCCTGGGATGCTCTCTCATGGCTGGCTTGCTCCCTGGGCCGCTCTCTCCCTGGGCCGCTTTCTCTCATGGCTGTGCTCTCTCCATGGGCCGCTCTCTCTCATGGCTGTTCTCTCTCCCTGGGCCGCTCTCTCATGGCTGTGCTCTCTCCCTGGGCCGCTCTCTCTCATGCTGTGCTCTCTCCCTTGGGCTCTCTCTCTCATGGCTGTGCTCTCTCCCTGGGCTGCTCTCGCTCATGGCTGTGCTCGCTCCCTGGGCCGCTCTCTCCCTGGGCCGCTTTCTCTCATGGCTGTGCTCTCTCCCTGGGCCGCTCTCTCTCATGGCTGTGCTCTCTCCGTGGGCCGCTTTCTCTCATGGCTGTGTTCTCTCTTCCTGGGCCGCTCTCTCTCATGGCTGTGCTCTCTCCCTGGTCCGCTCTCTCTCATGGCTGTGCTCTCTCCCTGGGCCGCTCTCTCTCATGGATGTGCTTTCTTCCTGGGCCTCTCTTTCATGGCTGTGCTCCCTCCCTGGACCGCTCTCTCCCTGGGCCCTCTCTCTCATGGCTGTGCTCTCTCCCTGGGCCGCTCTCTCTCATGGATGTTCTTTCTTCCTGGGCCTCTCTCTCTCATGGCTGTTCTCTCTCCCTGGACCGCTCTCTCCCTGGGGCGCTCTTTCTCATGGCTGTGCTCTCTCCCTGGGCCGCTCTCTCTAATGGCTGTGCTCTCTCCCTGGGATGCTCTCTCATGGCTGTGCTCGCTTCCTGGGCCGCTCTCTCCCTGGGCCGCTTTCTCTCATGCCTGTGCTCTCTCCATGGGCCGCTCTCTCTCATGGCTGTTCTCTCTCCCTGGGCCGCTCTCTCATGGCTGTGCTTTCTCCCTGGGCCGCTCTCTCTCATGGCTGTGCTCTCTCCCTTGGGCCGCTCTCTCTCATGGCTGTGCTCTCTCCCTGGGCTGCTCTCTCTCATGGCTGTGCTCGCTCCCTGGGCCGCTCTCTCCCTGGGCCGCTTTCTCTCATGGCTGTGCTCTCTCCCTGGGCCGCTCTCTCATGACTGTGCTCTCTCCCTGGGCCGCTTTCTCTCATGGCTGTGCTCTCTCCCTGAGCTGCTATCTCATGGCTGTGCTCTCTCCATGGGCCGCTCCCTCTCATGGCTGTGCTCTCTCCCTGGGCCGCTCCCTCTCATGGCTGTGCTCTCTCCCTGGGCCGCTCCCTCTCATGGCTGTGCTCTCCCTGGGCCGCTTTCTCTCATGGCTGTGCTCTCTCTGTGGGCCGCTTTCTCTCATGGCTGTGCTCTCTCCCTGGGCCGTTCTCTCTCATGGCTGTGCTGTCTCCCTGGGCCGCTCTCTCTCATGACTGTGCTCTCTCCGTGGGCCGCTTTCTCTCATGGCTGTGCTCTCTCCCTGGGCCGCTCTCTCTCATGACTGTGCTGTCTCCCTGGGCCGTTCTCTCTCATGGCTGTGCTGTCTCCCTGGGCCGCTCTCTCTCATGGCTGTGCTCTCTCCCTGGGCCGCTTTCTCTCATGGCTGTGCTCTCTCCCTGGGCCGCTTTCTCTCATGGCTGTGCTGTCTCCCTGGGCCGCTCTCTCTCATGGCTGTGCTGTCTCCCTGGGCCGCTCTCTCTCATGGCTGTGCTGTCTCCCTGGGCCGCTCTCTCTCATGGCTGTGCTGTCTCCCTGGGCCGCTTTCTCTCATGGCTGTGCTCTTGAGTCGCCCGCCAGGGCCGTGGGGTACTCGGCACCGAGCCCGTCGACTTCTATGGGGGATGTCACTGCGGCCACGACTCGGTCCGTGGCTCTGGGGGCTCACCAAAAAGGGGATATTTACAGGGGATTAGTGTTCGTATAGTGATTCGTGACGCCACCTGTAGTACCTGGTCAGGGTGTCCAGCGCTGCTGTGCAGGTCCTCTGGAAGGGATGGTGTTGTGCAGCTAGATGGTAAACCTCCTACAGGTGAGGCTGTGTTCTTCCAGGGCAGGTAGATGTGGTAGTGCAGGAATGGTGCTGAGGATGTAGCAGAGAGGAATGTGCGACGCTGGAATAATCAGGAAGACAGTCCAAGTGCAGTTTCAGGGTTTTACTCACAGTCTTGTCTGCAGTACAGGTGCCCGCTTAGCACTGTGTCCTCCAGGTAGGTGGTCCAGTAACCCCAGGTAAATTGGTCACACTTCCCAGGACCCCCTATCGGTGTGTTCCTTTCTGGCCTTCACTCTCCGTGCTCTTTACTCCTTTCGACTTCCTAGCACCTCACCAGGCAAACTCTCAGTTCCAGAAGCTGTGAGCCCTTCCGGTCACAGATCAATCCTATGTCTGTGCGTACTTGACCCCGTAGTGCCGCCTTTCTGTAGAGATGCTGGTGGTTGTGGCAATGACCCATAAAGTGATCACCGCCTTCGGCTTACTAGCAGGGCTTGAAGCTTTCCCACTAGTCTAGGGGCCGCTCCCTGATGGCTTTGGTCCTTCCTTCTGCAGGATTGGGGCCACTGATGGATAGTCCAACCTCCGTGCCTTTTCGGACCCATTCGCTAACTCTAGCAGTTGCTTCCTGAGGTGTACTCAAGCGAAGCCTCAGTCAGTGACTGGCTGCTCTCTATTCTCCCACCCAGCCTAAGTGCTGCAGCTGACTCCACCCACCCATGTCTACACCCTTTGCTAACCAGGCTGAGTCAGACCATCCTCCCAAGGGGTACGTCCGTATGCTCAGCTGGTATGGTGTGTGTTGGATGAGGTGTGGAGTCCTAGGGGTGCTTCCTCCTTACCTGAGAGTCATGTGTCACACCTCTGGGTGAGATGCAACACCTCTGTGGCGACTGAACCCTCAGGGGTGCCACACTCTCTCCCTGGGCCGCTCTCATGGCTGTGCTCTCTCCCTGGACCGCTCTCTCTCACGGCTGTGCTCTCTCCCTGGGCCGCTCTCCCTCACGGCTGTGCTCTCTCATGGCTATGCTCTCTCCCTGGGCCGCTCTCTCTCATGGCTATGCTCTCTCCCTGGGCCGCTTTCTCTCATGGCTGTGCTCTCTCCCTGGGCCGCACTCTCTCATAGCTGTGCTCTCTCCCTGGGCCGCTCTTTCTCTCATGGCTGTGCTGTCTCCCTGGGCCACTTTCTCTCATGGCTGTGCTCTCTCCCTGTCTCGATCTCTCTCATGGCTGTGCTCTCTCCCTGGGCCGCTCTCACATGGATGTGCTCTCTCTGGGCCGCTCTCTCTCATGGCTGTGCTCTCTCCCTCTCCCTGGGCTGCTCTCTCATGGCTGTGCTCTCTCCCTGTCTCCCCCTGGGCTGCTCTGTCCTCCTCTCAGGTGCTCTCTACCTTGCTGTTATTACAATGTGCACTCTCCTCTTTTTCCCGCAGTGCGGTCTCCTCGCTGTCTCGTCCACCTGCTGCCACCATTATGTTGGCTGCTCTCCCTGTGCGATGACATCCAGTGATCTGCGGGGTCGGCCCTTCTACTGTCGGGAATGGGCCTTTCAAAGGCTTCAGCACTGTCTGGAGGGGCTAAGTGGAGCTCGGGCCCCCGGCATTCTTATTACTGGGGCTCCTGGTGCAGGAAAGACAGCCCTGTGTGCAGAGATCCTGTGGCCCACCTCGGAGGCCGGAAGGACTTCCAGGCTCAGCTCCCGGGTTCTGGCGTACCACTTCTGTCAGGCGCACACTCATACCAGCCTCGACCCACATCACTTCATCCAGAACCTGGCACAGCAGCTGCAGAGGAGCCCCCTGATCAGCGGCTACAAGGAAGCTGACGACGGCGCCACCTGTGTGGGAGATCTGCACGAAATCTTCAAGAGGTGAGAACCAGGTTCACTGATCACCTCACAAGTCACGTGACGCTCCAGACACCATCCCATCCCAGGGGTGGGCTCACTGACAGTATGCGTTCTGCCTGGGTGGGCTCACTGACGCTCTGTGTTCTGCATGGGTGGGCTCACTGTCAATCTGTGTTCTGCATGGGTGGACTCACTGACCGTTTGCGTTCTGCAGGGGTGGGCTCACTGACACTCTGCGTTCTGCAGGGGTGGGCTCACTGACAGTCTCTGTTCAGCATGAGTGGGCTCACTGTCAATCTGTGTTCTGCATGGGTTGGCTCACTGACAGTCTGCGTTCTGCAGGGGTGGGCTCACTGACAGTCTGCGTTCTGCAGGGGTGGGCTCACTGACACTCTGCGTTCTGCAGGGGTGGGCTCACTGACAGTCTGTGTTCTGCATGGGTGGGCTCACTGACAGTCTGCGTTCTGCAGGGGTGGGCTCACTGACACTGCGTTCTGCAGGGGTGGGCTCACTGACACTATGCATTCTGCAGGCGTGGGCTCACTGTCAATCTGTGTTCTGCATGGGTGGGCTCACTGACAGTCTGTGTTCTGCAGGGGTGGGCTCATTGACAGTCTGCGTTCTGCAGGGGTGGGCTCACTGACAGTCTGCGTTCTGCCTGGGTGGGCTCACTGACAGTCTGTTGCAGGGCTGGGCTCACTAACAGTGTCAGGACTTGAAACCGGCAGCTCTTGTGCACCAGCTCTTCCCTCCCAGCTATTCAGGTCGCTGGAAAGTTCCATGCTAACCCAGATACTTGTACCTGTGTTGTTCTTGATTGGCTCCATCCTAAGTTTCTGATTGGCTCCTGTTGTGAACACTTTTAATCTGGCTTCTGAGTTTGGGCTCCCTCTGGTGGTTGCTGCTGGTAATGGAGCTGGTCGGGCTGACAGAAGTTAATCACCTGAGGAGGATGATTGGAGATCAGGTGTTACAGACTGGGGAGAGTTAAGTGAGCAGCCTTCCCTTAGTTGCTGCCGGTGATTTGGTCTGCTTCCTGAGCCTTTTGGAAGTCTGCTTGCTCCCTGCTTTGTCCTGCATCGTTCAGATAAGTTATTTGTCGGTTTAAATTTGTGGCATTTGTTCCCTTTTGATTTTCTCTGTTTTCTGCCTTGCTGTGTGAGTTCAGCCGGGTTCCCTGCTGGGACCTATGCTGGGCTCTGGTTTCATTTGCCACAGCTTATGTCAGTCTTTTCTGTATTTTAGTTCCCTGTTATTTCAGTATCTGTTGGTTTGCGTCCAGTTCACACCAGAGTTCTGATTTAGTGGGGGAGAGGTCGTGTGGCCTCAGTATTTTTGCATGTCAGACGTGTTGGAATTTTTCTTAGGGTTTTTGCTGGATTGCAGACAGTATTCTTTCCTGTCCTGTTCTATCCAGACAGTGTGGGCCCCAGCATTTGCTTACTCTATTTTCTGTATGTGTTTGTGCTTCATTTGTCTCACCGGCAATATATGTTTGGGGGCTACCTATTCCTTTGGGGCTCTACTCCGGAACAGTTAACTTTCCGCTTTCTCTCTTTAGGCTTAGTTACCTCTTTGGCTGTGTCGAGGCATCTAGGGCATCGTAGCTACGTCCCACGGCTTATTCTAGTTGTGTTGTCAGTTTAGGGGTCTGCAATCTGCTAAGTTACCAACCTTTCTGGGTGTCTGGTTGCCTAGACTATTTTCCTATTGTCCTCCTCGGTTACCGAATCATAACAGACTCCACCATGATTGAACACCCTACTTGAACCTAGCATAGCACTCCCTTCCTTGTTAGAATATTGAGCTACTAGCCTCTAGGCAAGCTTCTTTTCACCTACTCCTTCATTCTAAGACTACACTGCTGCTCCTGTGTACCGACTTTACCTGATGGTGCCGACCTTAGTGGTTGCAATGCCACTTCTTCAACCCAGGTCAGTCTATAACAGACAGACTGTTGCAGGGGTGGGCTCACTGATAGTCTGCATTTTGCAGGGGTGAGGTCACTGACAGTCTGCGTTCTGGAGGAGTGAACTCACTGTTCTGCAGGGGTGGGCTCACTAACAGTCTGCATTCTGCAGGGGTGGGCTCACTGACAGTCTGTTCTGCAGGGGCGGGCTCACTGACAGTCTGTTCTGCAGGGGCGGGCTCACTGACAGTCTGTTCTGCATGGGTGGGCTCACTGACAGTCTGTTCTGAAGGGGTGGGCTCACTGACAGTCTGTGTTCTGCAGGGGTGGGCTCACTGACGGTCTGTTCTGCAAGGGTTGGGCTCATTGACAGACTGTGCTCTGCATGGGTGGGCTCACTGACGGTCTGCTCTGCATGGGTGGGCTCACTGACGGTCTGCTCTGCAGGGGTGGACTCACTGACGGTCTGTTATGCAGGGGTTGGGCTCATTGACAGACTGTTCTGCATGGGTGGGCTCACTGACAGTCTGTGTTCTGCATGGGTGGGCTCACTGACGGTCTGCTCTGCAGGGGTTGGGCTCACTGACAGTCTGTGTTCTGCATGGGTGGGCTCACTGACAGTCTGTGTTCTGCAGGGGTTGGCTCACTGACTGTCTGCGTTCTGCAGGGGTGGACTCACTGACAGTCTGTTCTGCAGGGGTTGGGCTCTTTGACAGTCTGTGTTCTGCAGGGGTAGGCTCACTGACGGTCTGCGTTCAGCAGGGGTGGACTCACTGACGGTCTGTTCTGCAGGGGTTGGGCTCATTGACAGACTGTGTTATGCAGGGGTGGGGTCACTGGCCGTCTGTGTTGCAGGGTGGTCCTGACACCGCTAGCAGAGCTGCCACCACCCTCGCAGAACCTTCTTCTCCTCGTGGACTCGCTGGATGAGATTTGCTGCTGCTGTCGATCCGATGGCTTTTCTGGAGATTCGGGCTGTACCATAGCGGAGCTGCTGGCCGCTCACCATGAGCTTCTCCCCCCATGGCTGCTAATGGTGTGCTCCACGCGGAGGCAGAACAAGGCCGTCACCAGGATGTTCACAGGTGAGGAGGCTCCGCCCACCCTGCAAATCACATGACCTAATAGCTATCAGATAATCGGCCCTCCTGTAGATCAGGTTGTCAGATACTCTGCCCCTCCTGTAGATCAGGTTGTCAGATACTCGGCCTCTCCTGTAGATCAGGTTGTCAGATACTCGGCCTCTCCTGTAGATCAGGTTGTCAGATACTCGGCCTCTCCTGTAGATCAGGTTGTCAGATACTCGGCCCTCCTGTAGATCAGGTTGTCAGATACTCGGCCTCTCCTGTAGATCCGGTTGTCAGATACTCGGCCCTCCTGTAGATCAGGTTGTCAGATACTCGGCCTCTCCTGTAGATCAGGTTGTCAGATACTCGGCCCCTCCTGTAGATCAGGTTGTCAGATACTCGGCCCCTCCTGTAGATCAGGTTGTCAGATACTCGGCCCCTCCTGTAGATCAGGTTGTCAGATACTCGGCCTCTCCTGTAGATCCGGTTGTCAGATACTCGGCCTCTCCTGTAGATCAGGTTGTCAGATACTCGGCCCTCCTGTAGATCAGGTTGTCAGATACTCGGCCCCTCCTGTAGATCAGGTTGTCAGATACTCGGCCTCTCCTGTAGGTCAGGTTGTCAGATACTCGGCCTCTCCTGTAGGTCAGGTTGTCAGATACTCGGCCTCTCCTGTAGATCAGGTTGTCAGATACTCGGCCTCTCCTTTGGTCAGGTTGTCAGATACTCGGCCTCTCCTGTAGGTCAGGTTGTCAGATACTCGCCCTTCCTGTAGATCAGGTTGTCAGATAATCGGCCCTCCTGTAGATCAGGTTGTCAGATACTCGGCCTCTCCTGTAGATCAGGTTGTCAGATACTCGGCCTCTCCTGTAGATCAAGTTGTCAGATACTCGCCCTTCCTGTAGATCAGGTTGTCAGATAATCGGCCCCTCCTGTAGATCAGGTTGTCAGATACTCGGCCTCTCCTGTAGATCAGGTTGTCAGATACTCGGCCTCTCCTGTAGATCAGGTTGTCAGATACTCGGCCCCTCCTGTAGATCCGGTTGTCAGATACTCGGCCCTTCCTGTAGATCAGGTTGTCAGATACTCGGCCTCTCCTGTAGATCAGGTTGTCAGATACTCGGCCTCTCCTGTAGATCAGGTTGTCAGATAATCAACCTTCCTGTAGATCAGGTTGTCAGATAATCGGCCCCTCCTGTAGGTCAGGTTGTCAGATAATCGGCCCCTCCTGTAGGTCAGGTTGTCAGATACTCGGCCCCTCCTGTAGATCAGGTTGTCAGATACTCGGCCTCTCCTGTAGATCAGGTTGTCAGATACTCGGCCCCTCCTGTAGGTCAGGTTGTCAGATACTCGGCCTCTCCTGTAGATCAGGTTGTCAGATACTCGGCCTCTCCTGTAGATCAGGTTGTCAGATACTCGGCCCCTCCTGTAGATCAGGTTTTCAGATAATCGGCCCTTCCTGTAGATCAGGTTGTCAGATACTCGCCCTTCCTGTAGATCAGGTTGTCAGATACTCGGCCTCTCCTGTAGATCAGGTTGTCAGATACTCGGCCTCTCCTGTAGATCAGGTTGTCAGATACTCGGCCTCTCCTGTAGATCAGGTTGTCAGATACTCGGCCTCTCCTGTAGATCAGGTTGTCAGATACTCGGCCTCTCCTGTAGATCAGGTTGTCAGATACTCGGCCTCTCCTGTAGATCAGGTTGTCAGATAATCGGCCCCTCCTGTAGATCAGGTTGTCAGATACTCGGCCTCTCCTGTAGATCAGGTTGTCAGATACTCGGCCCTTCCTGTAGATCAGGTTGTCAGATACTCGGCCCCTCCTGTAGATCAGGTTGTCAGATACTCGGCCTCTCCTGTAGATCAGGTTGTCAGATACTCGGCCCCTCCTGTAGATCAGGTTGTCAGATACTCGGCCCCCTGTAGATCAGGTTGTCAGATACTCGGCCTCTCCTGTAGATCAGGTTGTCAGATACTCGGCCTCTCTGTAGATCAGGTTGTCAGATACTCGGCCTCTCCTGTAGATCAGGTTGTCAGATACTCGGCCTCTCCTGTAGATTAGGTTGTCAGATACTCGGCCTCTCCTGTAGATCAGGTTGTCAGATACTCGGCCTCTCCTGTAGATCAGGTTGTCAGATACTCGGCCTCTCCTGTAGATCAGGTTGTCAGATACTCGGCCTTTCTTGTAGATCCGGTTGTCAGATACTCGGCCCCTCCTGTAGATCAGGTTGTCAGATAATCGGCCTCTACCTGTAGACAGTCAGGTCATCAGATACTCGGGCCACTCCTGTAGATCAGTGTCAAGATAATCCACCTTCCTGTAGATCAGGTTGTCAGATAATCGGGCCCCTCAACGGTAACGTCTGGTATTGTCAGGATAACGGACCCCTCCTGTAGGCCAGGTTGTCAGATACAACGGTCGGCCCCTCTGTCGATCAGGTTGTCAAACTCGGCCTCTCCTGTAGTATCAGGTTGTCAGATACTCGGTCGCCCCTCCTGTAACGGCAGGTTGCAATACTCGGCCTCATCCTGTAGATCAGTTGTCAGATACCATCGCCTCATCCTGTAGATCAGGTGTCAAGATACACGGCCCCCCTCCTGTAGATCAGGTTTTTCAGATAATCGGCCCTTTCCTGTAGATCAGGTTGTCAGATACTCCTCTCGCCCTTACCTGTAGATCAGAGTTGTCAGATACTCGGCCTCTCTGTAGATCAGGTTGTCCAGATACTCGGAGCCTCTCCTGTGAGATCAGTTGTCAATATCGGCCTCTCCAAAACTCAGATCAGGTTGTCAGATACGCGGCCTCTCCTGAATCAGGTGTCAGATACTACGGGCCTCTCCTGTAGATCCAGGTTTTGTCAGATCACTCGCCTCCATCCTGTAGATCAGTCTTGTCCAGATAATCAGGCCCTCTGTACAGATCAAGGTTGACAGATAACTCGGCCTCAGACCTGTAGATCAGGTTTGTCCAGATACTCCGGCCTTCCTGTAGATCAGGTTTGTCAGATACTCGGCCCCTCCTGTA
>JARQOD010011442.1:0-23386 GCA_033576555.1 Oophaga sylvatica
TGGGCAGTGACGTTAAATGGCATTTGTACACATATTGTACTAATCTGATTTTTCTCTAACTTCTGGGGCAGTGACTATACCAATGGCATCTTGTACACATATTGTACTAATCTGATTTTTCTCTAACTTGTGGGGCAGTGACTATACCAATGGTATCTTGTACACATATTGTACTAATCTGATTTTTCTATTACTTCTGGGGCAGTGACTATTAAACTGGTCATGTTGTACACATATTGTACTAATCTGATTTTTCTATTACTTCTGGGGCAGTGACTATTAAACTGGTAATTTTGTACACATATTGTACTAATCTGATTTTTCTTGAACTTGTGGGGCAGTGACTATACCAATGGCATCTTGTACACATATTGTACTAATCTGATTTTTCTATTACTTCTGGGGCAGTGACTATTAAACTGGTCATGTTGTACACATATTGTACTAATCTGATTTTTCTATTACTTCTGGGGCAGTGACTATTAAACTGGTAATTTTGTACACATATTGTACTAATCTGATTTTTCTTGAACTTGTGGGGCAGTGACTATACCAATGGCATCTTGTACACATATTGTACTAATCTGATTTTTCTATTACTTCTGGGGCAGTGACTATTAAACTGGTCATGTTGTACACATATTGTACTAATCTGATTTTTCTATTACTTCTGGGGCAGTGACTATTAAACTGGTAATTTTGTACACATATTGTACTAATCTGATTTTTCTTGAACTTCTGGGGCAGTGACTATACCAATGGCATCTTGTACACAAATTGTACTAATCTGATCTATCCAAAACCTTTGTGTGAATATACATATTTTCTTGTTGTACTCAAAAAAAGTACTAATGTGATCTATACAAATGTCATCAAAAAACTCATTGCCAATTCAAATGTTGTTTTCCTGTTGTAAAAAATAAATGTGCCAATCTTCTTTTAGTAATTTTGGTTTGCTTGTGTTTATTTCGCCGCCTACACACTGCGCCGTACACACACTGCGACGTACACTTAGCGTTTTTGACTACACATAACTACAGGAATGACACATGTTTGTGTACTTCATGGAGATATGTTTACTCCAAAACACAAATATATTATTTTTTTTTTCACCACCAGTCTGTCTGTCTGCTAATATTGCACAGACTGAATAGAGGATGGTGTTGAGTGCAAGGCATATCTATTTAACCTTGCCAGATATACTAAAAAGTGAAATGAGTCTGGTGTGTTTTTGACATTATTTCACTTTATGATACAAGGCCATGTATTCTAGATCTAGCTTGTTATTGGGCACATCCTCTATTCAGTGTGTGTTGAAGAAACAGAGGAGATGATGGTGAAAATACACTTTATATGTACAATACCCTGGCCTTGTATCATTACTATCACACCTGGGCAGTGAATAGACATGAGTTTTAACCAGCAGCGTCTGCATTATTTGAAGCATACTGTAGCGATGCTGCTGTTTATAACTCATGTGTACTCACCTGCCCAGCCTTGTATCATTACTATCACACCTGGCCAGGTGAATAGACATGATTTTAACCAGATGCGTTGCTTCAGTATGCATATATTTGAAGCATACTGTAGTGATGCTGCTGTTTATAACTCATGTGTACTCACCTGCCCAGCCTTGTATCATTACTATCACACCTGGGCAGGTGAATAGACATGAGTTTTAACCAGCAGCGTTGCTTCAGTCTGCATTAATTTGAAGCATACTGTAGCGATGCTGCTGTTTAGAACTCATGTGTACTCACCTGCCAGGCCTGATATATTCTGAAGTGACGATGCGTTATTGTGGCATCACCACTTCAGCATGCCACCAGCCCTTGGTATTGAACAAGATGTATAATCTTTATTATTTCTGCGTTCCAAATCAAGTCAGTGATGAAAATACAAATTATATTTATAGTCACATGATCAGGAATAAAAATTTACAGATGCTTGTGCATCCCCAAATCAATTTTTGAAAACAGCAGGCCATGTGACAAAAATAATTGTTGTGTTATGTCCACCGTCACTGAAAATGGAAGCAAAAGTGGAAAGATAATAAAGGGCATACAACTTGTGTGCATGTATAGTTAACTACCTAGTCAGGATTACAAATAAATTCATGATGCACCCAAAAATATGCATCATGAATTCACTGTTAAACCTGGCCATTTCATAATTGTTTTTTAATTTAAAAAAAGAGACTGCACGTGGTACAGGTATAAACAGAGGTATTTTATTAACATACCAAAAAAAATAAAAAATTTATTAACATACAGACAACAACATTATTTTACACCATTTGATCTTGCCAATCCACCCGTCCTACATCTGAGATGAAGTAGGCCGCAAATTGGTCTCTCATTTGGCCTACTTCAACAGAAGACCTGAGAGGGTGCTGACTGAACTCAGGCAATGGGTTAGGAGCTGCATCATCAAGTTCAAAGTTTGGGTGCTCTTTCGCCATGACAAAGTTATGTAGCACCACACAGGCCTTCACAACTTCATCCACAGTTTGCACTTTCAGATGAATAGCTGTGCCCAGAATGCGCCATCTGGAAACCAGTATACCGAAGGCACACTCTACAGTTCTTCTTGCCCTGGTCAGCCTGTAATTGAAAATTTTTTTGTTGTGGTCCAAGTCCCGGCTGGAGTAGGGTTTAAGCAGGTGTTGGCTCATCTGGAATGCCTCATCCCCAACCATTACAAATGGCATGGGTGGACCTTCGGTGTGGGGAAGAGGTCGTGGCATGGGGAAATTAAACTGGTTTCCATACAACCTCCGTCCCATGTCAGAGTTCTTAAACGCCTGTGAGTCATTCCCACGGCCAAATGCACCAATGTCCACGGCAACAAACATACAGTCTGCATCCGCAATGGCCATGAGAACTGTAGAGAAGTACTTCTTGTAATTGTAGTACTCCGAGCCTGTTCTTTTCGGTTTGATGAGGCGGATGTGTTTCCCATCAACTGCTCCCAAACAGTTGGGGAAATTGCAGGTTGTCCAGAATTTGTCGGCTATTTCTAGCCACTTTTCGGTGGTGGGCAGGGGCATAAATTCCGGACAGAGAACAGTCCACAATGCCCGGCAGGTGTCAACAACAATTCCTGACAACTTGGAGATACCAATCCGGTACTGGAAGTGTAGTGAAGACAGGCTCTCTCCAGTAGCAAGGAATCTAGAGAAAGAACAAAAAATATATTATTGTATATGTTTTTGTAAAACATTAATAAACAAAAAATGGCATAAAAATAATTCTGCAGGTCTTTGTTTAGTAATATTCCTCTGGACGGACGGCTCCCTTATTTTGCTTCATACACCAGCCTGCATGGGACTTGGCTCCTGCTTACCTTCCATTCACACTCTGCACTATAAGTGAGGTTTTTGAAAAAGACCACGTTTGGTCGAAACGTTAAACCCGCCAGCTCTGTCTTTATTTTTTTCACCTATCACACAAGTATTTGTGTTGTTGTTCAGATCATTGATGTAATAAATGAAAATTTATTTCTTCACATTCAATACTGAGTGCGGCTGATTTCTCTACTATATTTGTTTAGTAGGTGGCAGAACAATAATTCTGTCATCTTTGGAATAGTACGTGGCATAAGTAATACAATGATGCAGTCATTGGTTTCTCAATATTACGTACCGTAATGTCACCAGGAGTCTTTCCTCTGGAGGAATCGCCCGACGGAGCTGTGTGTCCTGTCTCCTTATTAATTGTTGGACCCGAGCAAGTAAATCCATGAAGCTTTCTTGGGACATCCGTGTGTAGTCGTTAAATTTCTCCGGGTTTGACTGCAGCTCACTGTAGAGGGTGTGATACGCTCCACGGCTCTCCCGGAGTTCTACAATGGGATGTACCCACAAACGCCGACGCTGCCGTCTCCACTGTCTATCTCTCTTCCTTTCTTCATGGCAAGCAACGGCATAAGCCTGAGCCATAGCCATGTCCAGATCCAGGTTGAAGTGGAAAGTCTTCATAAGCAGATCCATGTTCACCAAGGCAAATGCAAGGAAATGTAAAAAAGGGCTGTAAACAGGCTCTATATAAATATTTTCAATAAGACACGCCCACTGGTGTCCCATTGGTGGGTTCTGTTGCAAGAATTTTTCAAGGATTTTCATCATGTGAAATGCACAGAAAAAACGCAAACGCATACAAAAATGCTTGAAATCGCATACAATGCATACAATCGCTGCGTTTTTTAAAAGCAATGCGCACTCTTCAACTGCAAAATATCGCAGCGATTACACGCATTTGCACGCGTTTTTTTCATGCGTTTTATGTGCGCTCGATACGCAGCGCTAAAAAACGCAAGTGTGAAAGTAGCCTAAGAGGAGACTTATTAGCCATCCACAAATATGTGAAGGGCTGTCACATTGTAGAAGGATCATCCTTATTTTCATTTGCACATGGAAACCCAAGAAGCAATGGAATGAAACTGAAATGGAGAAGATAAAGATTAGATAATAGAAAAAAACATTTTGGCAGTGAGGGTGATTAATGAGTGGAACAGGCTGCCATGAGAGATGGTGAGTTATTTTTCAAAGGAAGTCTTCAAACAGAGGCTGGACAGACATCTATTTAAAATGGCTTAGTGAATTCTACACTGCAACGAGCAGGGGGTTGGTCCCTTCCAACTCTAACATTCTATGAGTAGGAAACAAGGAAGGGGGCAAACACTTTTTTTCACAACTGTATATACTTGTATAATAACAGTTAATTTTTTTTTCTTAAAATATTTTTATTCATTTTCAAACAATTTTATAGAAGGAAGAGAATAATGGGGAGACAAGAGGTAAAACAAGGGCAGGGTATCGTAATAGTACAAATAGAGAATTCAAACTATTTACAAAGATATTTAAAGAATAACCAATTATGCCCATTGGTATATGTGATGTTACAGGATGAGTAAATAAATCTCAAGATCTATTATAAATCTAATACAGCTAAAGAGCCCAGTAGCCAAGTACTCTCTAAAACTATAATGCAAGATGTTTTGCGTTTCACAAATCCCATTTTATATGGTATTTTTGCAGGAAGTTATTGTTCATAGCAAACCTTTTTTCAATGAAACTGTGGAGTTGAATTGTATTAATAATATCTAAGAATTTAGGTGTTTGGGTTTTTTCCACCACAGTGCAATTGAATTTTTAATCACCAGGAAGATATGAATAATTATATGTTTAATTGAAGGATCAACACCCTCAAGTCCTATCGAGAGAGAAGAGCGCCATTTGTGGCGTAACTATGAGTTTGATATGTGTAAGAGAATTGATATGTAATATAGCATCTTTCCAGAGTTTCTTTATTTTTAGACATGTCCAGAAGATATGATATAAGTTAGCGGGTGATCCGCATCCTCTCCAACAAAGAGGGGAGGTATCTCCATTTATGTGTGAAAGTCGTATCGGTGTGAGATACCACCTCGTAATCAGTTTATAAAAGGACTCATGGAGGGGAATGGAAATATTTGACGCATCGGTGTGCTTGATGGCATTTTCCCACGTTTCAATTGAAAAAGATCTATTTAAATCAGATTCCCATCTTTGTAGGTAGATATTTTTAATTTCATTAGTGTCTTTATTGAAGTGGCTATAGATGTATTTAAGGCTCCATCTGTTTTTATGCTTGGTATCTTTTAATAAGGAAGAGACTATGCCTAAGTTTAGGGGTCTACTTGATAATAATTTTTGGTTATTTTCTTTTAAGATTAAATAAAATATAAATTGGGAGGAAGGCAAATTATAAGTACGTTTGATTTCACTGTATGAATAGAATGATTCACCATTGTAAATGTTGCCCACAGTGTTTATTTAAACTTCTGACAAAATAGATGGAATTGGAATTTTGTAAATTATAGCTATTCAAGAGATGGGACAATTCTTAATCTGGCTTAGTCTCGAACTTCCCCTCGCCGACCCCAGTCAGCGACTTCCATGCTGACAGAACCGCTTGAAAAATGGGTTGATGATGCTCCCTTTGGATTGATCCTAATAAATATCTAAAAGAGGAGTCTTGTAGAGGTGTGTTATTGTTTTGGGCCATTTCCAGGTTGAGCCAGGCTATTTGGGAATTATCACAAAACCAGTTTTGGCTATGCTTGATCATAGAAGCCTGGTAGTAGGCCAGGACATTTGGCAAGGCTATGCCTCCCTTGCTTTTCATTTTGTATAGTACATCATTAGCTACCCTCGCCTTTCTGTTATTCCAGGTAAAGGATTTTATTAGATTTTGAATCTTTGTTAAGAAGGAAGAATGAATCACCAGTGGCAGAGTTCGAAATAAGTATAGAACTTTAGGCAAAATACTGGATTTCACCACCATGATCTTACCTAGTAGGGACAAGTTTAAAGTGGGCAAAATATTTGGATATAGTTTAATCAGTTTGTCTATATTCGAAGGAATTAATAAGTGGAATTTATTTGTTAGTGTGATTCCTAAATACGTTATCTCTTTATCTTCCCATAGATAGTCAGTTTGCTGTTTAATTTCTTGGGCCAAGTCTTGGTTTAAGCAAAAATGCAGGATTTTAGATTTCTGGGGGTTAATTTTCAAATAAGAAATTTTCGAGAAAGAGTCCAAATCTATTTTTAGGGCAGTAATTGATTTTACAGGGTCTTTGATTGTCAAAAAAATATCATCAGTGAATAAGGTAATTTTATGTTGGTGGTGTGGAGTATTAAAGCCCATGATCAAATTATTCAATCTAACCTTTTCAGCCAATGGCTAGATTGATGGAGCAAAAAGCAAAGGTTACAGAGGGCACCCCTGTCTTGTACCATTGGTTATGGGGAACAATTTAGAGAGATGATTATTAATATAAACTTTAGCATTTGGGTCTGAGTATAGTGCAAAAATAGAAGATATAAATTTATCATTGAATCCGAATTTAAATAGTGTTGCTTTAAGGTAATTCCAATTAATTCTATCAAAGGCCTTTTCCGCGTATAATGTTACAAAAAGTGAGGGGGTATTCAGGGATTTTACTATGTTTAATATATTTAATATCCTTCTTGTGCCATCAGAGGCCTGCCTTCCAGTAATAAATCCAATTTGATCATTTTTAATGAGTGAGGGAAGAAGATTTTTCATTCAATCAGCTAAGATTTTGGAGTAGATTTTGATATCCCCATTAATTAAGGATATAAGCCTATAGTTTTGGACCATGTCTGATTCCCCCTTATCTTTGGGAATCATAATTATATTGGCTTGTAGCATTTCTCTGGGGAAGGATCCAGTTGAGGAAGCGTGATCATACAACAATTTTAATTGAGGGGAGATAATGTTAGAGAAAGTCTTGAAATAGTAATTTGTGAATCCATCCGGCCCCAGGGATTTTTGAGATTTGAGTTTGATGATGACATTTGTAATTTCTTCTAATGTGAATGACTGATTCAAGAGTACCAAATCAGGGGGCTCTAACTGTGGGAGCTTAAGGTCAGATAGGAAGGAATTTATGGATTCTGAATCTGGAGTAGGGGTTGAAGGGTCCTGTTTTAGATTATAGAATTTATAGAAAAAGTCTGCAAAGACATTTGCAATTTCTGCAGGGTGGGTTTTTATGACTCCAGAGGGTGTTTTAATTTTAAAAATCTTTTTCCTTATGCGATCTTGTTTCAATCTATCCATCATATGTTTGGTTGGTTTGTTGATTGCTGTGTTAGAGTTAAATTCAGTATTTCTTCTCAAGGCCTTGGGAAGCTGAGGCATAGCAGAAGGGAAGATAAGAAAAGAATGTTCCTTCCTTGATAATACTCCCCTGACCTAAAGAGATACTCTGTGCTAGGAGCGAAAATCAGGGGCTAAAGGCAAAGATGGAAAGTTTGGTTAGAAAACAGTATGTTACGTGCTTTAATGATAAGTTGTATTAACTGCTATATATGGTAATTCCGCTTCCTGCTTCAGGGGTGTATATAAGCCCCTTCATTAGCAATAAAGAGTAGAGTCTATTGACGCACCCTTTGGTTTGTGTCTTATTCTCTCTGGTACCACATTCAGAGGAGGAAAGGGTTAACAAGATAACAGCGACGACAACTGGCGCCCGAACAGGGGACTGAGTTATTCTATTCTGAGAAAGCCTGACCGGTCCGGAGACGTGGGATGAGCGGAGCCTTCTGTTGATGATATACATACAGCGCTGGGGTAAGAATACTTATTATATTCTACCTAAAATCCATATCACTGTATAGTGGACTCCCTCCTCCCCGAGCGGTCGGCTTTCCAGGTAAATCACAGGTATTCCTGGCTCAGGTCCCTTTGAACCAGTAGACCCTCAGATTAATTGTCAGTCCTGCCTTTCCTCCTTTGAATAATGACAGTATGGATCCAATGATTGTGTTGTGGTTTTGTCTTGGTGTCTGTGTGATTGGATTGTTTATTTGGTTAGCGTACAAATATTGGAGAGCGAGCAGTGAAATGGTTCAGAAACCTTTGTGGCCCATTGTCTTGGTGACAGAGTCTTGGTGACGCAATTGTCTTGGTGACAAACTTATCTTGGTGACAAGAGAATCTCTTCTAGGTGAGGAGATAGAAAAATGGGGGACCAAAATGCCAAGGAAGGCATTTCTGCTAAAGATTTAGTTGTGCGCAGAGATTGTGAAAAGCAGGCATGAATGAAAACGGAGAATTGAACAGTGATAAATGGAAAAAGGTTCTTTAACTCACATCATGGATGGTTGAGAGACAAAGGACTGTTGAAAACAGTGAACCTGTGGATGAGTGCGTGTGATTACTTAGAAGAAAAGACTGAAGAATTAGGAGACGGAGACGTTACGGACTGACAAAAACAGGGATGACTGATTTACCCTCCTGTCTGCTTCCCCCCCCCCGGACAGTAGAAATGTACAGACCATGGAGCCCTACAGAGCAGTCGGCTCTAATAAAGCAACTAGACAGGATTTGCAAGCACTTATAAAAGGGAAATTGGCAGATGAAGCTAGATACGATAGACTGATAGATGAGACATACAAGTGCTATGTGTGTAGGACCGGACCTGACAATGCAGAAGTCAGTGACAGCAAGCAGAGATAAGTGCTGGCAGCAGCGAGATGGCATTTTGCTTTAGACCAAGGTCACTCTACAGATAAGGAAGCTGAAGGCTGAGGGAGAGCACACTGACAAACTGCGCAGCGGCCCGACTTACCCCTCCCATCAGGCATTCAGCATAGAGACGCAGAGCCAGAGTGCAGTAGTTTTCAGATTTCTAATCACCTCTGTTGAATAGGTTTTTGGAATAGACACAGTACGTAAGAATCAAAGGGCTAGGCATGTGAATAGAAGGTCAGAGTACGTGAGAAGAAAGATAGACAAAAAAAAAAAAAGGAAGTGACAAAGAAAAGCTGAAAGTAAGTAGACCAGATTGGAGATCAGTTAAAGCAGAGGATCTAGCGAGAATAGCACAGGGGGCACAACATGATTTAGCGCAGGCAAAAAGAGGTAGCTTGCACATGAACCCCCTTGTCTCCCTACCCCCCACTCCTAATTGCACAGTGCAGGTGAACACCAGGGGGACATGAGGTTGAGTTCCAAGTGGACACGGGGGGCAGACAATTCAGTAATTACAGAAGAGGACTGGCCATTTGGGAAAAGTGATTTCTCCCACCATGTTATAGCGACTCCTTATAACTCTCCATCTATCCTGCTCCCCGTCACTAAAAAGATTCCCCTGCAAATTCAAGGAACCACTGTACACACACAGTTAATGGTATCACCACGGGGTCAATGTAATCTTTTAGGAAGTGATGTGTTGTCCAATTGCAAGCATATATTGAGTATCATCCTGATGGGACTGTCACTATGACACCAGGATTGAAGCCGAGCACTCTTTGTAAAATCATGTCGTTAGACGTTGCTAGTATAGAGGACACAAATGAATTTCCTTCAATGTTAGAAGGTGTGATACCGCATGATTTCTGGGCTTCAGATAAAACAGATGTGGGCAGATTAAGGGTGCAGCCAGTCATGGTCAAATTAAAGCCAGGTGCAATCCTGCCCCAACAGAGACAGTATCCTCTTAAGTTCAGCTCAAGAGTCGGCTATAGCTCAGCAGATTACAGAAACTGGTAGCAAGTGATGTTAAAACCTAGCCCCCACCTTCGGCAGCAGGCCTGCAGCTAGGTTCTTATCAGTAGCCTTAACAGAAAAAAAAACTCCAGCTTCCCCCTTCAACTACGAGATTTAACTCTCTATGTATTGGCTGGTACAATATATATATATATATACACTTTTGTTCCAGATATCTCAGGAAGCTGCTTGGTTCACAGTTATTGATTTTGCCAATGTTATTTTTATAATATGTTGATGACTTACTGATTTGTGCCCCCTCCAGGAAACAGTGTCGTATTGCAACAATATCACTCATGTTGTTTCTGTACCAATCTGGATGTAAAGCGTCAAAGGATAAACTGCAATTTTGTAAATCTTCAGTTATCTTTTTGGGACATTGCATTACACCAGGGGCACGACATCTGACCAGCGCTCGCAAAGAAGCTGTACAGAACTTTCCTATTCCTGTTAATGTTGCCGCTCTTAGGACATTTCTTGGACTGGTTTCCTACTGCAGGCAGTGGATTCATGCTGTATCAATCCTCATGCAGCCTCTCTATGACTGTATCACCATTGTGCCTTTTAAACTAACTCCTGAAGGTATAGACTGTTTTTATTCTCTCAAAAACAGGATTGTGGCAGCTCCAGCGCTAGGAACCCCCAACTATGAACTACCATTCACCTGTATCTCCACGAACAGCAGGGACACGCGGCAGGGGTATTGACTCAGTTACATGGTGACAATCAAAGGCCTGTAGCCTATTTCAGTGGAAGACTAGATGCAGTGGCTAGAGGTGCCCCGTCCTGTGTACGGGCAGTACATGCTGTAGGACTATAGCTTCACAAATCGTCAGATATCGTTCTTGATCATCCACTGACAGTACTTACACCTCATGATGTATATACCATACTGAACCAGGTGCAACCGGCACACCTTTCAGCTGCACGTCACCTTCGATTGCAATGTGCACTTTTAATGCCTCCAAATGTTTCTTTGCAGAGATGTACCACACTTAATCCTGCCACGTTGTTACCTCTCTCGGATCTAAAGGAGGGGTCAGGTACGGTATTGTACAAAGAAGATCCAAGAGAGGAGATTCCTCATGACTGTGTTCAGCTTATGGCACAAGAAACAGCAGGTCTACCCACAGTGTTTGAAACTGAGAGACTTAATGCTGATTTTGAATTTTTGTAGATGGATCTCGCCACCAAGATGACTCAGGTACCTTCCACACCGGGTATGCCATCGTCTCCCTGAATGCAGTGATCAAAGCAGAACCAATGCTCCCACATCAGTCGGCCCAGGAGGCTGAACTTAAGGCTCTGACCGAGGCCTGTAAGATAGCTGAAGGTAGAATTGTTAACATCTACACAGATTCTAGATACGCATTCGGTATAGCTCATGATTTTGGTCCAATTTGGAAATCTAGAGGATTCCTGACGGCAGCAGGACATCCCATTAAAAATGCTGACGCAGTCCAGCAGTTAATTGATGCATTACAATTACCAAAAGAGGTAGCTGTCATAAAAGTTAAAGCACATACCAGACGCACTGATCAGGTGAGTAAAGGAAACGCAATGGCCGATGCAGCAGCAAAAACAGCAGCCAGTAGACCACTCCAAGGGGTAACGATGCACCAGGTAAGCGCTCCCAAAAATCCCTTTCTTGTCGGAGGATGCCTTAGCCCAGATGCAGGCTCAGGTGCGCCAGGAGGAAGTAGAAAAGTGGGAAAAAGAAGGTGCATGTCTGAATGCAGCAAACTGGGGTATGGGGAAGAGGGATGCGTCGATGCCTTCCAAGGGCGTTGTACCCTGCGGTCGCCCAGATGTTACATGGGCCAACCCACCAGTCCAAAACTGCTGTAATGAGCGTGATGCAGAAGCATTGGGTGGCACCAGGTTTTTCCACCTGTATAGAAGGTTTGATCCAGGGATGTATGGTATGTGCTACACATAATTAGGGAAGGGTAGTCAAGACACCACCCAAACACACCCCTCGGCCCCTCTATCCTTTCCAGAGACTGCAGATTGATTATATTCAGCTGCCAAAAATCAGGGTCATGGGAGTACATGTTGGTGTGTTTTTGATTTATTCTCAGGTTGGCCGGAGGCTTTCCCGATTGCCAAGGCTACGGCTGCGGCAACCGCAAAGAAGCTGCTTGCGGAGGTGGTGTGCAGGTATGGAGTACCAGAGGTGATCGAAAGTGACAGAGGTACACATTTCACAGGTGAAATAATGAATGAAGTCTTGACAGCTCTGGGAATTCAACAAACTTTCCACACCCCATATCACCACAAAGCAGTGGAAAAGTAGAAAGACTAAATGGGACATTGAAGTTAAAAATCCAAAAGGCCATGGCTGAAACAGGGAAATCTTGGCCTGAATGTTTACCATTAGCCCTATACTCAGTAAGGTACACTCCAAATAGAAAAACTGGACTTTCTCCGTATGAAGTACTATTTGGCAAAGTGCCTAGCTTAGGATGTTTCTTTCCCCAAGCACTGGAAATGAGTAACCATGTATTAAGCTCATATGTAAGGGATTTGCATAAAAGACTCAAAAAAGTACATGATAATGTCTTCAGTTCTCTTCCAGATCCGAACCAGGATCCTGGGAGTCACAGCTTGCAGCCCGGAGACTGGGTAGTCATTAAAAGACACGTGAGAAAGAGTCTGGATCAGAGATTTGATGGACCTTTTCAAGTTCTACTGACGACAAGTACCGCAGTCAAGCTACAAGGCAAGGAAACTTGGATCCACGCATCGCATTGTAAGAAGATCCTTGGAGAGCCTCCAGAAGAGGAATGATGCTACTAATGACATTTGCTTGCATCCTTGCAGTAACGGATGCTTGGAACAGACTTAGCCGAGTAGATGGTGATGATAACAGGTTCATTAGACACCACTTAGTTTTAGTGGATGGACTGAAAGAACAAAACCAAACTGTTGCAAACTGTTGGATTTGTACATTACATAAACGATCTGCAGACAATAGACCTCGCCCAAATGGGAGACCATACATAGTGGAGATGGGGATAGCAAATAAATTTTTCAGTGCATTATTTATCTACCCTATGATAACTCAGACGTGGGATAAGTTGGTAGAATCCACAGATTACCTAGATGATCAAATATGGGATATATTAGATATCCTCAATGGGTCCCTTGCAGTACAGAACCAGCTAATTATTGTTACTAACCAACATACTCTCGTGTTAGATTACCTGACTGCAGCTCAAGGAGGGATGTGCCAGATTATTGGACCTGCATGTTGCCATTATATTGATAATTCTAGTGTTTTAACCCTTAAACATAAGCTAGAGGATGTCATAAAGTTAAGGAAACTATATGATGAGGCAAATCTGAAGAATCAAGATTCATGGTGGGCAAATACTTTCTCCTTTCTTAACCCCGCAAATTGGTTCAAAGGCATAGGGGGATGGCTGACTGGGATAATACAAGCTGGCCCACAGGTTTTATTGATATGTCTTGCTATCTATTTAGTTTTTAAAAATTTGTTTGATGTGTATTAGACGATGTACTAGGACAAAGAGGAGATATGAAGATGTGTATTGATCAAATGAAGGAAAAAAAGGAGGGGATGTTAGAGTTAAATTCAGTATTTCTTCTCAAGGCCTTGGGAAGCTGAGGCATAGCAGAAGGGAAGATAAGAAAGAATGTTCCTTCCTTGATAATACTCCCCCTGACCTAAAGAGATACTCTGTGCTAGGAGCGAAAATCAGGGGCTAAAGGCAAAGATGGAAAGTTTGGTTAGAAAACAGTATGTTACGTGCTTTAATGAAAGTTGTATTAACTGCCATATATGGTAATTCCGCTTCCTGCTTCAGGGGTGTATATAAGCCCCTTCATTAGCAATAAAGAGTAGAGTCTATTGACGCACCCTTTGGTTTGTGTCTTATTCTCTCTGGTACCACATTCAGAGGAGGAAAGGGTTAACAAGATAACAGCGACGACAGCTGAATAATAGTTAAATTTGAGGTTTTATTACGGCGTCATACTCGGCAAGAATGGCTGCCGTGAGTTTCTGCCTTAAAACTAGAATCTCACGGTGGGTTTCTGAGGAGGGGGTTGTTAAGTTTTTCTCTAAATCCTCTTTTATTTTTAATTGAGACTGTAAAGAGGTAATCAATTCCTTGTTTAGTAGAGTAAAACGTAAATTCCCTAGAAGACTCATTGAGACAGTGGAATACATCAAACAATTCATTTTTATTGATCCAACTATTAAGGGACTGTGTCTGTCAACGTGCCAAGGAGGAGGAGTCCAAGAGGGCATCTGGAACCACATTAAAGCCCCCTGCCATTATTAGATCTCCTCTCCTCACCTCATTGACCTTTTCTTTTAGTTTGTTGAAAAAGCGGATTTGTCTTCTATTTGGTGCATAGACATTGACCATTGTGCATACCTTAGAATTTAAATTGGCTATGAGGATGTGGAACCTTCCTAGAGAGTCTATCACTTCATTTATCAATTGGAAAGGGACACTATTGTTAACTAAGGTGATAACCACAGCCCTCTTGTTTTCTCTCAGTGACTTGAAGATATGGGCATAGTTCTTATTTTGAAATATTGGATGATTATCTCTTGCAAATCTAAAGGTACTGCCACACTAAACAATCCCGCTAGCGATCACGATAACGACGCATACTAATGCGATCGCTAGTGGGATTGTTTCTATATCGCTAAGTGCGGCCACATTTAGCGATATAGTTAACGACGCTATCGCCGTTAGCGATCTTCTTAACGACTTTAGCGGTACAAAAGTACCGCTAAATCGCTAAGAAAAGGTGCCACACTAGCGATATATACTTACCCAGCGGGAGCGCCGACGAGAAAATAGGGTCCGGAACGATTCCAGCGACGAGCGAGATCACAGCAGGAAGCTCGTCGCTGGCAGATGCCGCACTGAACAACATCGCTAACGGGATCGCTAAATAGTGACGTTTTTTAGCGATCCCGTTAGCGATATTGTTTAGTGTGGCATACCCTTTACTGCTTGCAAACAAGTGATATCAGCCTGGTAATTTTTAATTTCCTTCCAGGTGATAAATTGTTTGTATGGGCTATTTAGACCTTTAACATTATATGAGTGAACTTTTAATTTCATATGGACTACTCTTGGCTCTCCTGATCACACAATAGCAGCTAAAGAAGTAAACTTATCACTAAAAATAAAAAATGAAACAGAACAAATACAAATTAGTGAATTCCCCTGGAGGATATCACCTACAGTGATGTCTCTCCTACCTTGGGGGCAAAGAAAATGAGCATGACCCGTGACACACCCATTTTTAAATAGACTGTTCTAACTCTTGAACAAAGTGATAACCACTATAACTTAGGAATGAGATTGAAACGAGGTCATCAGAAATTTAAAGCTCAGCCATTTTCTTTATTACTGTGGGACCTCTGAAGAGAAGAAATAAAATGCATCCCTTCTTCAGGAGTATATAATGGGGTAGTCTTACCCCTGTCCCACACCAGAATTTTGGTGGGGAATCCCCATCTGTATAATACTCCTATAGATCTTAATTTTGTGGTCAGTGTCACCTCTCGAAAATCCCTCCTAGCTTCCATTGTCGCTTTGGAAAGGTCAGCAAAAATTTTTAAATTTGTATATGGGTCCGGGAAAGAACCTCTCTCTCTGATATAATTCAGTATTTTTGTTTTGTGTCAAAGAAGTGCATGTGTAGTATAATGTCTCTTGGTTTGTCTGGAGTGATATTCCTTGGTCTAGGGAGTCTATGGATCCTGTCGATAGTGAGGTCTAGATCCGACAATTTTGGCATAGCTTTCCTAAATAAGTTTTTAACGTAACTAGAGAGATCAGTCTGCACTGTTTTCAGAGACCTACCTTATTTTTAAATTATTGCGTCTGTTCCTATCCTCTAAATCTGTGAGTTTGACCCTCAGAGAATGAATTTTTTGGTTTAAGGACAGAGTTTTCCTCCAAAAGGGAGTTGGTTTTTGTTTCAACCTCTGAGATTCTTGGATCTCCTGGAGTGTTTTGCTTTGTGCCTCAAAGCCCGTCTTGATGGAATCATTAAAAGATTTGCATAGTCTGGCCATAAAGCCTTCTGTTACTTGTTTATCTGAGGAAATGAAATCCTCATAGCTTATCTTAGGGAATCGAGCAACTGGTGGACTGGTAAGCTCTGATCGTATTTTTTTAGGGTATTGTTTATTTGAACTTATGTTAGGGGAAAACTCATCTGATAAGCTATCCGAATCAGCATTTAAGGAGTTTTTATCAAGGGCTTTGCTGTCAGAACCTTTCCTTTTAGTGGTGTTTGAAAGGTCCATATTTTCTGGTGTGTTGCTTTCCACTGTAGAAATATGTGGCTCGATATTATCATTTCCTCTATTAGTAGTACTTTGATGGTAAGATTTTGACACTATATGATTAAAATCACTTTCATTTTTTGAACTTTTATTAAAAATGGGTATCAAGGAAAATTTGGTCAGTTTGATAATCGGGTCTTCTCTCTCAGGGAGTGGTTGAAACCTTGGAGGACTTAGTAAGTTTGCAAAATCCTCATTTGGGTTCGTAGTTGATTGTCTTGGGATTTCTTTCACTTTTGATTTTTTCATCTTACTGGAGTGGTGTTCTCCTGTTTTATTATTGGTTTTGGATCTAGCACCTCCTGTTTCCATAGTATATCTTAATATGGCGTTTTTAAGCTGTTATACAGATTGTCAGCTATAAAGTCAGGTATATAAGCTTTGACTTATATGAAAGACATTAACTGAGTAACCTGCAAACTTTGTTTGTATATTGTTACGTTAATGTCTGTTGCTCCTTCAGAATATTATTGCCATGGTCTGCTGAGTTTCTGGGATTAGGTGGTTTTAGGGTTAACCGGGATGGCCTCACTCTGGGATTCTGGGAGGCTTTTTATAGCCTCATTGTGGGGCCATCCTCTGTCGCTTATACTCTGACCCTTGGCCGAGTGTGTTTGACTCTGTTGTGCTTGTGCCAGTGCTTTGTGCCTGTGCTACGTTTTTGTCTGTCTGGTTCTGATTTGGCTGTGTCCCTGTTTCGAGTTTTGCCTGTCCCTTTTGTACTCTGCTGCCCTCTATGTGTATGACCCTTGGCTACATTCTGACTCCGCTCTGCCTGCTCCTCTTGTACTTCGCCGCTCTCTCTGTGTCCGACCCCTTGGCTAATCTCTGATTATGCTCTGCCTGCCCCCCTTGTACTTCGTCGCCCTCTATGTGTATGACCCCTTGGCTACATCCTGAATATCCGTTCTGTATATGCCCCTTGGTAACTGTGTCCCGTAGTTACCCTTCTAGGAGTTTTCCTTCACCTCATAGCTCTCCGGAGCTTAGGCCATGCCCACTAGCAGTCACGTGCTTCAGGTCCTCTGGCCTGAAGCATTTTCTATCTGCTACTGCTTCCTCTGAGAGACCTGTGGCCGGCTCTGCCCCGTGGCAGTCACATGCTTCAGGTCCTGGTTGTCTGAAGCACACGTCTTCCCTGCTGCTGCTCCGCTCCACAGGTATCTTTGGGCACAGTTTGTTTACTCAGGACACACACACTGGCTCAGTGAGCAAGTATAGTGCGGTGTTCCTGACAATTATGTCCTGTGTTGAATTATCCAGATTCCAGGGTCTTTTTATGTCTTAATAGCTTCCCTGCTATGAATACACCAGTCCTCTTTAAGTCGCAGCAAACTAGCAGAGTACAGTATCTCCAAATAAGAGAGTAAAATAGAGATATTGCCCAGTGTCTTTATTCCTTTAAGGACCTGCTTTTATATTGCAGAGATCCAATAGTCATGTTCTATTATATTGGTTAAGTCGCCATATAACACCAGTTTCCTTTTCACCAACCTGTTGCTTCGTGTATCCTGTCAGGTATCCTCTGATGCTGTGTCTCTGGATGAAGGCGGGGAAAAATGACATCAGCGCTGATAAAGGCTTTTTCAGCCCCTTGATTATACGCAGCAGCTCAATCTCCCTCTGTCTCACTCAGCTCTTCACCGCTTCAACGGTTACTGCTGCAGTGATGGAGGGGCTCCATTATTAACTCATCAAATCTCGGTGCACCGACCTGTCACTTCTCTGACTCTTTTAGGCAGTCACCGACGCTTAGGCTTAAGTGGGGCGGGAAAAAATGGCGCCCGCTCTGTGACAAGGTGGATTCAGTCACACAGCTGATCACTATGGCACCTCCCACCTCAGCTTCCCTCCGCTCTGCTCACAGTTGCTTCTTTACTCACAGCAGCCGGCGAGCCCGTTCTTTGTCGCTACAATATAGGCAGGGCACCGGCGATAACTGGGGACATTTTAATCAGCCCAGAAGTCCGCTTTCACTTCAAGGTAAACACTTCCACAGCGCGCAGTTTGTCATAAGTGAGAAAATCACCTCAGGCAGCTGCACCATTCCCCTCAGAGGGACATATCTCGAGTATTGCTGAACCGAATTTCATGTTTTTGGTATCAAAATGATCCCATTACTAAGGGGAATAAAATTACCAGTAAAACTAAGAGAAAAATGCCTTTTTGCTGGGTTATGAGTCGCTTCAATGGGTGAAGTCACAGGAGCCGAGCGCTCACACGACTGCCATCTGCAGCGCCCGAAGCCACGCCCCAATAGCAATTAATTTTTAAAGGGAATCTGTCACCAGGCTATTCCAATATAACCTAGGGCCACCACCTTTCAGCCCAATGTGACAGCACTTTTCTGCCCTGCTGAGGGTAGAGCAAAGCACTGTTCTGCGCAATTGCAGTGTAAGGCAGCAACACACATAGTTGATGGGAGGTACGTATCCCATCAACTATGGGATTACATCACAGATGTTTGTCATCTGTGATGTAATCCTGGAGTATTGCTCTAGTGCACACTGCACTAAGAGGATTGTTTGGTGCAATTAAGCTAGGTTTTACAGGCAGCCTGAGACATGGGTGAAAGAAAGGTAGCATACTATAGCGCTATAGCTTGCAGAAACAAAATATGAAAAATGAATTGCATCACTGCTTTAGAAATATGAAAAATTGAGAAGTCTTAGCGCATAAAATGGCCAATTTATGTGTACCTGGGAGCCACGTTAAGGCTCTACTCATATTCCAGGTCCTAACTAATGCCAATCCTCGCTTAGAAAAGTCTATCTGTACGGGAACATATGAATCCTCTCTCTAGACTAAAATCTACATCTCTGTGGAGGGGTAATGGACCTGGTATAATTAAAACGCCTGTGACCACTGCCAGACGTTACAATACATGAAGAGAAGAAAATCCAGCTCCGGAAATAATGTAAAAATCATCCTTTTATTAAGGCAAATATTAAAATACAAAAATCCAGCATGGCTGCTGTACTAGTCTCAGCGGAGAATAAATGAAGACACCGCAACAAACGGTGACTGCCCACTGAAGTCTGGACGTGCTCTTAGAATCAGAATAACCTTCAGTATCACACCAAGTGAAATATAATTTTTTTTTATTTTTTTTTTACCATGGAGTCTCTGATCGATCCCAATAGGAGAGATCGTGCAGTGCAGGTTTTTTAATCTGTGAATAAATCACTGGAGACATCCCCTGACCTTCTTAATCGCATGCAGGAGGTTGAAAAACTTTCATTAAATGAACACGTATTTGGTGGGATAAAACCACCCTGGAAAATTACATCCACCAGAATATGATTCCACGTGGTCTAAGAATTAAAGAAATACCCACTACAGTTTATAATGATGAATTTACTGAAACATGGAATACTATTCTATCTAACTGTTCAGCCCAACTCATGCAGCTAATTGTTAAACATGAGAGCCAAGAATTGAGAAGAATCCAAAGTGATCTTGAAAAAAAATTTTTGTCCCTAAAAAGTGTTATGGCAGCTAACATGTTTGAAGATTTTCAAAAAGACTTGAAGACAAAAATGCATGCCTTGGAGGACTCTTTTGTGGCTTTAAAGAAAAAAAAAGTTCAACAGGGATGTTTTTGATTATTCTAACAAACAAGTTTATGAGTGGGGAAGGTGGGAAAAACAAAAATTCCCTCCTAAATCTATCCTCAAGAAATGCACACGAACTTTCCTTAATTCTTCTAGACGAAATCAGGCTACTTTTTCCTCCTCTGATCAGGAGTCATCGGACATTTCTACAGATCACTCTGACGAATTTTTTGCAAACAAAACCGCTAATGTGAACAAAGCCCAATCACACTATTATAAGAAACCTAAAAGATTCAACAATCCTCCTTCATAAAACGGACAAGGAGGGGAGGAAGGAAACATAACAGACACACCATCCTTCCTAAAGAATCGACTGAGGAGTTTCAACAAAACGAATCGTTAGATGTGATTAATCTATCATCTTATCCCTTGCCTCCGGCTGAAGAAAAGCGATTATCTCGAGGCTTGAATTTTGCTCCTTCTAATGTGGACTTTCCGTGTATACTTATGTATAAGCCGACCCGTGTATAAGCCGACCCCCCTAATTTTGCCACAAAAAACTGGGAAAACTTATTGACTCGCGGATAAGCCTAGGGTGAAAAATGATTATGTCCCCATATGATGCTCCACAGATTATGCCCCCATATGCTGCACAGATTATGCCCAATATGCTCCACAGATTATGCCCCCATAGCTCCAGATTATGCCCTATATTTCCAGATTATGTCCCATATGCTCCAGATTATGTCCCATATGTTCCACAGAATATGCCCCCATATGTTCCACAGCTTATGCCCCCATATGCTCCAGATTATGCCCCCATATGTTCCACAGCTTATGCCCCCATATCATATGCTCCAGATTAGGCCCCCATATGTTCCACAGCTTATGCCCCCATATGCTCCAGATTATGCCCCATATGTTCCACAGCTTATGCCCCCATATGCTCCATATTATGCCCCCATATGCTCCAGATTATGCCCCATATGTTCCACAACTTATGCCCCCATATGCTCCATATTATGCCCCCATATGCTCCAGATTATGCCCCATATGTTCCACAGCTTATGCCCCCATATGCTCCATATTATGCCCCATATGCTCCAGATGACGCCCCATATGTTCCACAGCTTATGCCCCCATATGCTTCATATTATGCCCCCATATGCTGCACAATTATGCCCCATATGCCCCATAGTATAGGCCTCATATGCTGCTGCTGCAAAAAAAAAAAAAATGACATACTCACCTCTCATCGCTGGGGGCCAGGTGCCGGTGTCCTGAGCAGGCGGTGACAGCGGCGCGCTATGGGGGCAGGTGCCGGTGTCACCGCTCGCTCAGGACCCCGGCACCTGAGATATTTACCTGTCCTCTCTGCACCACTGCGTCCTCGTCAGACTCCTCTGGCTGTGAATGATCTGGCAGGGGGCGGGGCGCGCACTAATGATGTCATCGCGCCCTCTGCCTGATCATTCACAGCCAGAGGAGTCGGACGATAGAGCAGCACAGCGGTGGCATGGGGACAGGTAAATATCTCTATACTCACCCCTCCGCCGCTCATCCCTGCAGCCTCTCCTCTTCTCCCGGCGCTCTCCGCAGCGCTTCAGTCCTGCAGCGGTCACGTGCTACCGCTCATTAAAGTCATGAAAATGTGCATATTCATGACTTTAATGAGCGGTGCCATGTGACCGCTGCAGGAAGGAGCTGGAGATCGTGGGAGAAGCAGGGGGCTGCAGAGACCGGGCCGGCGGAGGGGTAAGTATGATCCGACACCCTCCTCCGCCGACCCCCGTATATGACTCGGGTATAAGCCGAGAGGGGGACTTTCAGCCCTAAAAAATGGGCTGAAAATCTCGGCTTATACATGGGTATATACGGTAGATGTTTTTTCTACCATTAAAGATATTAATAAATTTGTAAGAGACCTCACCATTAAAAAACATTTTTTTTCAGGTGATGAGGCGCAGGATGAATTACCAGATGCTCCTGTATTTAATGAATTTTTGGGTAGGAGTTTTTGTGAACAAACCTGCCTTATGTCTCTTATTGATTTGAATCCCTCTTCCACATTATCTGTTTCTTCTGATTCTTTTTTCCATTCAGAATCAAAAATCCTAAATTTTATCCAGTCAAAACTAGGACTGATGATATGGAAAAATTTCAAAATTCTGTGGAGAGGGATATCAAAAGTTTAATAAATGAATCTTCTTCTAAGCCGGTTCGCTCTAATCTTTCATTCTTAGAGCGACAAGCTCTCAAAGATTTACAATCTAATCCTAAGATCGTCATTAAGATGTCCGATAAAGGTGGCTCGGTGGTGGTCATGAATGATTCTGATTACCACCAAGCCATCAGCAATATGAAATCCCAGGACACTAGCTATTTGTTATTACAGGGTGATCCAACTCCCCTTTTTCAGAAAAGGAGTAATCATATCATTGCTGAGGGTGTTAGGCTGGGTTTTTTCACTGAGAAACAATCAGAATATTTACGTGTCACAAACCCAGTTATTCCTATTTTACATGCATTGCCAAAAACCCACAAACAGGTTTTTCCTCCACCGATGCGTCCCATTGTTGCAGGCATCGGTTCTCTGACTGAACGCCTGAGTCAATGGTTAGATTCAATTCTTCAACCATTTGTACATCGTATACCAGGTTACTTAAAGGATTCTAAAGATGTTCTTAATATGTTTGGCAATGTAACATGGTGTAAGGTTCTTTGTCTCTGACATGTTCCTTGAAACTCAGTTTTCCGTCGGCCATTTTGCTTTCTGTCTTTCTGCAGCTCTTGCCCTCAGTTAATATGGAGTTTCCAGTTTTCATGTTCCCGCCCTGATTCTTCCCTCTTGCTTCTTAAGCAGCCTCAGCTGAACAATCAGTGCTCCTGAATCCAAGCCTCAGTCAGTCTGTGACCTGACTTCTGGAAACCTTGGACTTGTAACTCCGAGCTATATCCCAATTAAGAACCTTGGAACACTTTTGGAATTTTGGTCTCTGGAAAACCCAGCTGTTTGGTGAATCCATGTTTTGCAAGAGGAATTACGGTACAGAGAAGAATCCTTAACTCTGCTTAGGAGGAGATTTATTGTAGTTGCTTGAAGTTACTCTGTATACTCTCTGCAGGTGCTCTGCAGGCCGCTGAGTCTCTGTCGCTGTTCCTTGCAAAAACTGTGTGAAACTTTCCAGCATGCTTTTTGAGAGAAATACAAGTCATTACATAATCAACCAACCTGTGTCTCCTGTGTTTTCCTCGCACCCAAAGACACAAGATACGCTATAGGAACTGTAAACTATACATGACAAAGATTCGAGGAGCCAATGTTTAGTGTTCTGCTGGGTCCAGGGAAAAGCTTGTCATGTTAGACTTGTGGAATCAGATGTCCGTTTAATACCTTATGAGGCTGACAGTGGTTGTTGACTTCT
>JARQOD010011443.1:0-23381 GCA_033576555.1 Oophaga sylvatica
GATTGGATTTAGATCGGGGAATGGCAGGCCATCCATAGCATCAATGCCTTCATCATGCAGGAATGCTACACACTTCACCACAGAGGCCTAGCATTGTCATGCATCAAATAACCCAGAGCTCACTGCACCTTCATATGGTCTTTCAAGAGTCTGTGATCTCAACCCAGTACTAAACAGACTGGGACCTCGCTAGCACATGGAGGGCTGGCACCATCCAAAGAATGCCTCCCCACACTTTATGACCCATGCCAAACCTCATGCGGAGGAGGAGTTTCAGGCAGCAAATGTTACAACCATCTCCAACTCTGTCACATCACCACATGTACCATTTTGAACGTGTTTCCTCCGTGAAGAGCAAGGGCGCCCTATCGAATCTGCCATCTTGGTGTTCTTGGCAAATGCCATTCGCCCTCATGGTTTGAAGTAGCACAACACCCCTTGGGGATGTTGGCCCTCAACCACCCTCATGGAGTCTGTTTTTGACAGTTTGAGCAACACATAGATTTAGTTTCCTGCTGAAGGTCATTTGCTGGCCCCTGACACTGCTCCTCCTGTTCCTCCATGCAAAAAGAAGATGTAGCAGTTTTTTCTGTTATGTTGTTGCCCTCCTATGGCCCCCCTCCATGTCTCGTTGGTTGGCCTGTCTCCTGGTAACTGCTCCATGCTCTAGAGTCTGAACTGTGCTGATAGACACAGCTACTTTTCTTGCCACAGCTTGCATTGTGGCCATCCGGATGAACAGCACACCTAGCAACTTCTGTAGTTGTAGACACACCTCATGCTTCGTACTGTACCTTTAAGGTGAGACCATTGACAAAATGCAAAGGTGAAAAACCAGTCAAAAAGGATGTGAATAAGAATGGTCACCCCACTGCAGAACCCTCCCTTTTAGGGGTGTCTTCTAATTGCCTATCATTTTCCTGTTCTTTCATCCATTTGCCAACACGGAGAAATTAATTTCACAATCAGTGCGCTTTAAAAGGACATGTTGATTTCACAGAAGTGTGATTGACTTGGGGGTTACATTGGTTGTTTAAGTGTTTCCCTTTATTTTTTGAGAAATATATATATATATATATATATATATAATTAAATATATATAATATAGACACACTATTAGCGGAAACAGACAGAACAGGGTTCATGCATTTGAAGGTGAAAATTGGCCCCTTTACCCCTTGGGTCCCCTGTGCGATTGCCCAATTACACAAATTAAATGTCCACCCCAGATATATATATACAATTATAAAGTTAAACCAGAATTTTTACATACACTATATAAAAAACACAATTTTTAAAAATTGACATAAAATTAGAAAACCTTTTCCATTTTAGGTATTAGGATTACCAAAAAAATTAATATTGACAAACGCCAGAAGAGAGAGAGAATTTTTAAGGCTTTTTCTGCTTAAGCAAACAAAAGTTTACATACATTTCAAATATTTGTACCATTGCTATGAACCGAATGATTGGGTCAAATATTTGGTATCCTTCCACAACTTCCTTAACCTGAGCCCTTCCTCCTGACAAAACTGGTTAACGACCAGGTTGTATCCCTGCCTATTGAAATTTGCCCAAAATTTTCAATAGGTTGAGATCAACTTGTGATGGCCACCCAAACATTGACTTGTTACCTTAACCCCTTTTTGTTACCATTTTGGGGGGGATGCATCTCGGGTATTGCCATTTGGAAGACCCATTTCCACCCAAGCTTTAACTTCCTGCGATTTCTTGAGATGTTGCTTCATATTGCCACATAATCTCTTCTTCAGGTATCTGAAACGTACCCAAGGATAGCCACCCTTTTGGGGCAGTCCACAATTCTCTTCCTGATACGGCTGACTTATTTTGATTCCCTGATGACACAAAGAAGCCGTGTGTTTCGGTGTGAATAAAATACATCCACAGTTGTCTCTAATTTAACTCAGTGTTGCCCTATCAGAAGCTTCCAAACACATGAAATCATCAATAGGTTCCAAATTGTTTAATGCTATAACTTAGTTTATGTAAACTTTTGAAGCATAACAAAAGCCTTCTCTCTCATTAATCTGGCATTTTGGCAAATATTTAATAATTAGGTTAATCCTATTTGACTTAAAATGAGATCCATGTCAGATTGTCTTCTTAATAGTGTACGTAAACTTCTGTTTTCAACTAGATAATAATTGTGAGGTTTCAACTCATCAGCTGCTTCAGAGGCAATTAGGGGACTTTTTCAAAAGTTCACCGTTTTATTGCTCCTAAACCACAAAGCCACATGCAATACAAGTCTTCAAAGGCTTCTTAAGTTCTCTTTTCCCGCACAGATACAGGAGGCTTCTCCCTTCCACCAAGACCTCTCAATGCCCGCCTGGACATATGTAGCTATTCACACTCACGACTCCGACATCACTTCTCCCAGGTGCCAAACACACCCTTATAGCTTAACCCCACCCACAGGTAGGTCAAATCACAGGTTAGGTCACCTCTCAAATCATCACGGCCTTCAAACACCTACAATTACCGATTGCAACATTCATTCTCCCCCACCCCGGGGCGGTGTATGTTTGGTTAGCAAGTCCCCCCAGCTCACAACTAACCCGTAGTTCACCCTTAAAATAATCAGAACTCTTATGGGATACAAGTCCCAGAACAACATTATTAAATATATTTCCATAGCCCATTGATTCCATGGGCTGTACGAGAAGGGGTTTACATACAAAACAGGTTCACTTAAAAAACAAATAACAATGACAGACGATACAGAGGGGAAGGGGGCCTGCCCTTTCGGGCTTACATTCTACAGGATGGGGGGAAGGAGACCGGGTTGGTGGGTTGCAGCAGTTCCGGTGTGGTTAGGGTATCTCCTAATGGTGAGGAGGTAGCGGGTATTGCAGCTGTAAGCTTTCTGAAGGGTGGGTTTTCAGGTTCCGTTGAAGATCCGACTGTCATTGATATCGGACTGGGGGAAAGAAATTCCCAGGATGGGGATAATTCCCGGGAAAGTCTTGGAGGCGGTTGGGGAGGAGCGAATAAGTGTGGAGGAGGAAGAGGTCTTGGGAGGATTGGAGATTAGTGAGGGAAGATATCGGGAGATTAGTTCAAGAACATAAATCATAGAAGGTAATTTGAAGGGACCTCCTGGGCCATCTGGTCCCCCCCTCCAAAGCAGGATTCTCTAAATCATCCCAGCAGTGCTGTCCGCCTCTGTTGAAACTTCCATTGAAGGAGAACCACCATCTCCGGGCACCTGTTCCACTCATTGATACCCTAACGTCAAAAAGTTTTTTAATATCTACTCTGTTCTCCCCCCATTCGTTCATCCATTGCTTCAGTCTTTCCTTGTGCAAATGAGAATAAAGATGCCTTTACAATTGACAGCCCTGAATATTTTAGACACAAGGTCTCCTCTCAGTCTTTTTTTGCAAGCTAAACATTCCCAAATCCTGCAAACCTTCCTCATAGGACAGGTTTCAGACCGGTTTCACCATTCTGGTGGCTCTTCTCTGAATTGCTCCATTTGTTGATGTCTTTTTTAAATGTGGTGCCCAAAACTGGACACAGTATTCCAGATGAGGTCTGACCAAAGAGGATAGAGGGAATAATGACCTCACGGATCAGACTGTATTCTTCTGTTGATACACCAGAATTGAATTTCCCCTTCTTCGCTGCTGCATCACCTACTCATGTTTAGTCGTGACAATTAGTAACCCCAAGTCTTTTTCAAGGCTTTACTTAGCCCTATTCCTCCCTTTTTCATTTTTATTTGGCCCATTATTATTTTATTATTTATTTCTATAGCACCATTGATTCCATGGTGCTGACAGAGAACGGGTTACATACAAATTACGATACATTACATAAACTAACAATACAGACTGAACAGGGGAGAGGACCCGCCTTCGGCTTACATTCTACAGGATTGTGAGGCAAGACGTAGGTCGGGGGTTTCAGCAGTTCCGGTTTGGTTGAGGCGATATCTCCGGTATGGTGAGGAGGTCAGGGCATTGCAGGCGTAGGCTTCCTGAAGAGATGGGTTTTCAGGTTCCCGTCTAAGGATCCGAATTGTTTGAAATTCGGCTGTTGGGACAAAAATTCCAAGGATGGGGGATTTCGGGAGAATCTTGAGGCGTTGGGTGAGGAGGAATAAGGGGGGAGGAGAGAAGGATGTTTGGGGGAGGATCGGAGTTACATGAGGGAAGATATCGGGAATTGTTCAGAGAATTAAGGAGGAGACGATTATAATGGCCTTTAGGTCAGTATTGTAATTTGAACTGAAACGCTGAGGGAATGGGAGCCAGTGAAGAATTTCGAGGGAGAAGAGGGGGGACGAGGAAGAGGTAATTAGTCGTGCAGCGAGTTAAGGTGGACTGGAGATCGAGGGTGTTAGAAAGGGAGGCCAAAAAAAGGGTGTTGCAGTATCGGCGGGAGTGATAGGGCGTGTACATCTTTCAGTAATTGAGGGTTGAGGAAAGACGGATTCTTGAAATATTTTGGCGGAAGGCGAAGGAGGTAGAAAGAGCTTGGGAGTGGGGTTTTTAAGGGGACAGGGCGAGTCAAGGTACTCCGAGGCGCGGACTTCTGGTACGGGGGGAAAGCTGAGTCGTTAATGTGATAGATAGGTCAGGTAAGGAAATTGTGGATGGGGGGAAAATTTTTGGTTAGATTTGTCCACATTGAGTTTGAGGAAGGGGAGGAGAAGAAGGAGGATTGGCTGTAGACACCCGGATTTGGTAGCAGAGAGGGTGTCTGGGCCAGAGAGGAGATTGATGTCCTCAGCGTAAAGGTGGTCTGGAATCCGTGGGACTTATGGTTCCCCAGGGGCCCAAATTAAGATTGAAAGAGTAGGGGTCCTAAACAAGCCTTGGGGGACTCCAACAGAGAAGGGTGGGATAGGGTATTGTGGGAGTGGGAACCTTAATGTGCGGTTGGAAGGTATGAGGAGATCCGGAAGGGCGGGTCCTTTACAGCAAAAGGAGGAAAGAATCTGTAGTAGAAGGCAGTGGTCAACGGTTCAAAAGAGAGGACAGCAAGAAGCGGATATAGGTATTGTCCGTTCGCTTTGGCTGTAATAGGTCTTAGTAATTTTGGCGGGCTGTCTCGGGAGTGATGGGGGCGGAACCAGATTGTAAGTGGGCAAAGAGCAATTAGAAAGAATGGTAGGAAGGTCAGTTGACACAGCCCGGAGTTTGAAAGCGAATGGGAGCTGATATTGGGCGATAGCTGGACATAGCGGTTGGGTCGGGGTTTGGCTTTTAAGGATATACTTGTAACACGCACTCCTTGTATTCTCTTATGGTGCCCGATAAGGGGTGCCACTCCCAAATTAAACAATATAAAAAGAACCGGCACTCATGAAGTGACAAAAAAAATATTTTTTTTTCAGAAGAGCAATCACAACAGTGCTTTCGGTCAAAATACAAGACCTTCTTCAGATATGGTTAAAAACAAAAAAATGATTATCTCTCTGAGTCAGGTTTATTTCTCATGAAAAATAAAAAAAAAAATTCAATATGAACATAGGAAGAAAAGTTATACATATCTATAAGAATACCAGTAAACATATCTATAAGAATAATCTCTGCACAAAGACGCACAAACGGCGTTTACTACATGGCGGTGTTACATTTGGACAACGTTTACTATATGGCGGTATTATATTTATACGACAAATTATATAAGTAGCACACAGGTTATGATAAACATATTACAGGCTATATTTAGCAAGGATACTGTGAAATCATTCAGGTACTCAGGGAATTGACACTCAAATTTTAAGAATAAAAGCCGAAGTTATAATGAATAGTGAATGCAAAGGTTAAACAAGTTCTGACGGTGGCAAGGTAAAAAAAAAAAAAAAAAAAAGTCAGCCTTACCAGGTTGCAAAGGAACCTTTTAAAGAGGATAATGGTGGATACTGTGGAATAAAAATACACAAATGCTGTAGTATCAAACGCAAACATAGGAATGCACTGTCCTCCATAGGAGTTGTAATGTGCAGGGAAAAGTGAAGAGTGAAGTCTTCCTATCCATAAAGGTTTTCTAGGTAGGAAAGCGCTATTTAAAAGGAATTCAGTAAAGATTCTGCTGTGAGGTAAGGCGCTCAAAATGGACGTGCACAAAGTGGGCTATAAGCTCCTGGCGTTACCAGTACCGGAAGTGACCTGGAATTCATGAGACTGTCTCTGGAAACGCAGGTAGCGAAACAGGGTGTCTGGACCGGAAATAGGTCATCATTTCTTCAGGGCAGTGCAACATGGTGAACGGCACAGGAAACGCAAGCAGCCGTCTCTTGATAAGACTTCAAAAAGCGCTGGAGCAAGTGCGGGAAAAACAGTGCAGGCAGATTTATTGGTTCGCCTAGAAATGAAAAAACCACAATTAAGAAGATATAGGAACATAATGAACTTTTTATGAACATATACACTTAATGCATTTTTAATGTAAATAATGTCCATGATACGTACATTTTGAAAAGTATATAAAAGAAAAACAAAAATAGAAAAAAAAAGAAACGGAAACAACACCAAAGGAAAAAGAGGTGGAACCCGCTAAGGTATTAAATAATAATCATAAATAAAGGGTTAATTTTCCTTTAATGTAAAATTGGCAAGTAAATTAAATAAAAACATATATCGTACTCCCGTTTAGGCCCCGGGCCCAGGCTGTAACAGATTATCCAAAAAGCTTCTCTATTGCTTAATTTATGAACAGGTTCCCACCTCTTCTTTTAATTGTACTTTCCAAAACAAAATCGCAAATCGCTATTATGTCCTGCGTGTTGAAATGATAGGGGACTGGAAATATTTTCTTACACCTTTTCCGATTTGTGATGGGATATTCTTCCTTTATGGTTTTGTGGTCCACCCACATACATTTTGCCCATGGGCATTTAATTGGCATAAATGACTATTTGAGTTACAGGTAAAAAACCTTTAATCTGGATATGGTGCCTGTGCAGGGAGAGAAGTTAGGACCCTTAAAGACGTTTGAACATGCGCGCAATGTGCAAGGAAATGTGCCTTTCTTTTGGGTAGGAAAAAGCTGTCTGGGTATAGTTTGAGTCGATCCAATGCGGCCCTAACGAGTTTATTTTTTAAGATTAGTGGGCTTTAAAACAAGGCAAAAATGGAACCTAAATTAGGAAATCCAGGGAAGCTGTTACGAAACATCCAAAGTTTCCGTATTTTGATGAAGACCATACAAGAACGGAATGGATGAGGGAAACAAAGGAATCGGTTGCCTGTGGTAACCTGAAACGGTTCGTGGAAACGGGAATCCGTAGTAGTGACCTGGGATACCTCTGTTAGAACTTTTCTCCTCTCTTCCAAGCGTTGGGTTCGTGTGGAAGGATCAAAACAATTCTACGCACTCGGTCGAACTTGAATTGTGGCCGACCTTTTCCTGCCCTGGATGGCAGCTTCGAACATTAAGAGGTTATTGCGATCTTTGTTTAAAACTTAAAGGGTTCCCTTGGATCCAATAGTATTTTGGTACCAAAAAACTAATTTCCCTGTTGTGAGTTCAGGTTTAAAATTCAGTTCACCAAACAAGTTTATAGTGTCAAAAAATTCAATAAATTTCAACCGGGCCCTGCCATAGGCAAAAGACTCATCTAAAGCGCGCCATAATAGACAGTGTTTTTTATACAAAACATTGGAATAATAAATCGTTTCAAAACCGACATTAGAATTCCGAGGGTGGCGCTACGTTAGACCCCTCGCGGTACCCTGTATTGCAAAAAATTGGTCTTCAAAAATAAAAAAGTTCTTTGTAGAATAGTTAAGGAGATCCAATAAAAAAAGGACGACCTATCAGGAAGGGGAAGAACCTTCTGTACTTTTCCGAGTGGCTGCAATGCCCTTTGCATGTAGATAGAAGTATATAAATTAATTTACTCAAAGGTAACAAGTAATGTATTGGGAGGGAGTACCCTACCCCCTTTATAAGTTGTTAAAGGACCCGTGTCAGGAGAAAAGTTGGGTAGTTTTTAACTAAGGGGTTAAAACCTTTTTAAAGGATAGACAAAAGAAAGTATAGAATCTGTGGATCCACTAGGGCGTCCCTGTGGGTCTTTAATCTTTTAGAATCTTGGGTAACACTAAAAAAACGGGAATAAGTGGATCACTTTTTGTTAATATTCAAATGTTTTTGATGGATTATATTGTTATCAGGGCCCTAATAGAACACAAGTATCTGTTCTCGCAACTGTAATGTTGGATTAAGGAAAGTGGTATATATCCACGATTACCAAGTTTGATTCATCTCGCTGATGTAGAAGGAACGGCCATGACGACCTCACCCCCTTTGTCCGCTGGTTTTAAATATATCCTTATTTCCATTAGGTCCTAATGCCAAAGTGTTCCCCAGGACTGAATTAGAATTAATGTGTAATCCCTCAAAATTTTCTTAGTATAGTTTATTCTCGTTATTATGAGATGAATTCTCACAGGATGATTGCTTCGGGGGTGAAAAATTGCTACTACTTTTAGATTTAATCTTAATAATTAATAGTGTTGGATGTAATAAGGGGTAGAAGAAATGGTTTGTCATGAAAGTGCCTTTCACTGATGTTCCTGAAAACCTAGGAATCCAAATCCAATTTGAAAAAATTGAATCTGTATTGGGACAGAATGAAAGACCTTTTTGTAATAATTAACGCGTAGTATTCAGACATTTGGAAGATATATTGATAACAAAGTTGGAATTACCTGGGACCTTGGTAAAGCCCCTGTCATTGTGTCTATGGCATTCCCCCCCCCCCGTCCCTTCTTGTTGGAACCCTTTTGGAGCCTAAAAAGAGGAAGAAGAGGGACAATACATTACGATTGAAGTCCCTCGGCGCTGCGGAACTCAAACCGAGGTGCCGCCCGTGTTTCTTTTAAAAACATGATAAGGAGAGAGGAGAGGAGGAGGGAGGAGCCCTGCCATTTAGACCCTCTTATTCAGGTAGTCCGAGTATCCGGAAAATTTTTGACGCTTTCTTTTTTCTGTTCTTTCCTAAACCTCAATGTTATCTTTGGTCCGTTTATGGGGTTATCGAATCTTCTTTCGGTAATGAAACTTTTAATTGAGTCTAATGGTAATACCTTTCCTTGACAGTTTTTATTTCAGAATTGAGGTTCTCATGTAAAGTCATAAGATCAAGGCTTTTTGTTCATATTTGTTCGAATTTTTAACAAAATCGTGTTATCCTGAAAAAGGGGGTCTTAAGGAAACCCGTAGGCCCCAGGATGCGTTGAGTCTTTGATATATTCAGCAATAGTTATCTGTGAACTCCAAACCGATAAGATTCTTGATTCCGCTCAAAATCCTTAGCTTAAATCGTTTCCTGAAACGTAAAAATGCCTGCGTAGTGACCTGGGCTACAATACTGCCACTTTGTGTCACGTAGGAAAAACCGCTAGTGGCATTTCTTACAAAATTGAAATAAACAGAAAAAATCAAAAGAATTTTTTGAAAAATTTCCTTTGGGGGAAAAAATTGAAAAAAAGAAAAAAAAAATGAAAAAATAAAGAATGGACTCATACAAGGGTGCCGTGTAATAGGCAAACGTAGAACTAGGTGAACACGTCACTCCTTGTTTCTCTTGATGGGCCTCTAAGGGGTGCCACTCCCATATTAACATACAAAAAATGAATCTGGCACTCATGAAGGCAAAGAAAAATATTGTATTTCAAAGAGCAATCCAAACATTGACGTTTCGTCAAAATACAAGACCTTCTTCAGACTAGGAAAAAATAAAAATAATAAAACAGAATAAATGGTTTATCTTTGAGTCATGTAAATTCATACAGAGAAAATAAAATAAAAAATTCAATATGAACAAGGAAGAAACAGTTAACAATCTAAAAAAACGCTAGTTAAACTATCAAAAAGAATACATTTCACAAGACGCACAAACGGCGTTTATACATGGCGGGTACTTTGGCAAAGCTTTACTAATGGCGGTATTATATTTTATACAGACAATAGTTATAATAGTCTACAGGCATGATAAAAACGTATTACAGGGGTCATATTTAGGCAAGGATACTTGAAATCATTCGGTCACTCAGGGGGAACTGACACCAATATATATAGAGATTAAAGCCGATAGTTATAAGTGAATAGTGAATGAAAGTGTTAAACAAGTCTCGATGGTGCAAAGGAAAAAAAAAAAAAATTAGCCTTCCAGGTTGCAAAGGAGACCGTTAAAGGGCATAAGGGATACTGTGGAATAAAATATAAACAAATTTGCTAGTATCAAACGCTATACAAAGGAATGCACTGTCCTCCATATGGAGTTGTAATTGCAGGGCAAAAATGAAGAGGAAGTCTTACCAGTCCATAAAGATTTCTTTGGTAGGAAGCGCTATATAGGAATTGCAGAAATAGTTTGCTGTGAGTAAGGCGCTCAAAATGACTGTGCACAGTGGGCTATAAGCTCCTGGCGTTACCAGTACCGGAAGTGACCGGAATTCTGAGACTGTCTCTGGAACGCAGGTGAAGCGCATACAGGTGTCGGACCGAAATAGTCCATCATTATGCTTCAGGGCAGTGCAAAATGGGAGACGCACAGTAAACGCAAGTAGCCGTGCCGGAAAGACTTCAAAATAGCCTGGAGCAATGTGCAGGGAAAATCAGTGAAAGGCAGATTTATTGGTTCCCAGGAAAAGAGAAAAACCCAATTAAAAGATATATGGAACTAATGAACATTTATGAAACATAAGCACTTTAGATCGCATTTTCAATGTAAATAAAAGTCTATGATACGGTACATTTTTAAAAGTAATAAATAAATAAACAAACAACAGAACTAAAAAAAAATCGGAAAAACAACCATAGGATGCAAAAGGGGGTGCCGAGGGGGGCCCAAAAAGGGAGTACCTATGATGGTTTATATTAATATTACTTGCCATTTTACATTAAAGGAAAATTAACCCTTGATTATGATTTTTATTTAAAACCATTACGGTTCCACCTTTTCTGCAACCTATGGTGTTGTTTCCGATTCTTATTTTAGTTTCTGATTGTTCTTAATTTCTATATTATATACTTTTCAAAAAGTACCGTATCATGGACATTATTTACATTAAAATGCGATCTAAAGTGCTATATGTTCAAAATGTTCATTTTGTTTTCCTAATTTTCTTAATTGTGGTTTTTCTCATTTCCTAGGGAACCAATAAAAATTGCCTGTCCTGATATTTCCCTGCACATGCTCCACGCTATTTTAAGTCTTATCACAGAGCACGGCTAGCTTGCGTTCACTGTGGTCCACCAGTTCACTGCCCTGAAGACCTAAGATGACCTATTTCCGGTCCAGATACCCTGTTGCGCTTCACCTCTCCACAGACGTCTCAAGAATTCCGGTCACCCGGTCACATGGTAACGCCAGGAGCTTATAGCCCACATGTGCACTCCATTTTGAGCGCCTTACCACACAGAACTACTTTATGCAATTCCTTTACCTTCCTACCAAAAACTTTATGGATATGGTAAGACTTCACTCTTCACTTTTTGCCCGGGGGGGGGGACATTACAAACTCCATATGGGAGGACATGCACCCTATGAAAGGTTTGTACATAGCAGCAATTTTGTATATTTTATTTCCCCCTATCCACCATTATGCCTCTTTAAACGGTCCCTTTCAACCTGGTAAGGTGACATTTTTTTTTTTTTTTTTTTTTTTCCTTGCACCAGTCAGAACTTGTTTTAACACTTTTGCATTCACTATTCACTTAAAACATCGGCTTTATACTCTATAATATTGAGTGTCAGATTCCCTGAGGACCGAAGATTTCACATTCCTTGCCTAAATATACCTGTAATACTGTTTATCAAAAGCCTGTGTTACTACTTATATACTATTTCTGTATAAAATATAATACCGCAATAGTAAACGCTTGTCCCAAAAATGTAACACCGCCATGTGTTAAACGCCTTTAGTGCGTCATATGTGCAGAGATTATTCTTATAGATATGTTTAACTAGCGTATTCTTATAGAAATGAAATAACTATTTTCTTCCTTGTTCTATATTGAATTTTTTTATTTTATTTTCTCATGTATGAAATAATACACTGACTCAGAGAGATAAACTCATTTATTCTTTTTATTATTTTTATTTTTTCCATAGTCTGAAGAAGGTCTTGTATTTTGACCGAAACGTCACATGTTGTGGATTGCTCTTCTGAAATAAAATATTTTTCTTTGTCACTATCATGAGTGCCAGGTTCATTTTTATGATAGGCTTTTAAGGATAGGCGTGATTGTGGCATGCCTGAAAGCAAAAGGGGAAGGTACCGAAGTTAGTGATAGGTTGAAGAGGTGGGGTAGGGATGGAATAATAGTGGTGGTGGTTGGGGGAGGTGTGGTTGGGATGGGGTCAAGTGCACAGGTTGTGAGGTGCGATTTGGAGAGAAGACAATTAAGCTCCCCTTCAGTTATGTTGGAGAGGGAGTTATGGGGTTAGTGCATTGTCTGGTATACAAAGGGTTGTGGTGGTTGAACAATGAAGACTTGCCTTGTTTGGTCGATCTTATTTTGAAGTGTTGGCAAAGTCCTCAGCAGAGATGAGGGGGGTAGGAGGGGGCAGTGGTGGGCGGAGGAGGAGTTAAAATTTGAATAACTGTTTGGGGTTGTAGGATAGGGAAGATACGAGGGTTGTGAAGTAGGCCTGTTTAGCAGAGGTGAGGGCAATTTGAAAGAGATGTTGCTTGTTTGAATGCAGTGAAGTCGTCTTGCGAATTTGTTTTTTCCAACGCCGCTCTGTAATCCTGGACACTTGCCGGAGCTTTTAGTGGTGTTATTGTCCAGGGTTGTCTGTTGGTACGTCGCACTCTGCCATGAACGAGAGGGGCGACCGCGTCAATAGCCGATGTGAGAGTGGCATTGTAAAAGCAGTGGCACTGTCTGTATCGTGGGGTGAGGATATTGATGCCAGTGAAAGAATAAAGTCAGAGAGTGTGTGGATGTCTAGTGTACAAGGTGTCTGCGGGGTGCACGTGTTGCTGGTCATGGGTGACAGGAGAGAAGGACAGGGATGAGAAAGTGAGTAGATGGTGGTCGGATAGAGGGAGAGGGGAGGTGGTGAAGTTAGATAGACAGCAGAGGCGGATGAAGACCAAGTCTAATGTATGACCATCCGGTGGGTGGCTGAGGAGGACCACTGAGTAAGTCCAAAGGATGAAGTAAGGGACAGAAGTTTGGGGGCTGCTGACTGAAGGTATCAGTGGGGATGTTGAAGTCACCGATGATGATGGTGGGGATGTCAGTGGAGAGAAAGGAAGAAGTCAGGTAGTGAATTGGTCGATGAAGGCAGTGGTCGGGCCTGGAGGTCGGTATATGACGGCCACTTGGAGGTTGGAGGAGAGTAGATGCGGACAGAGTGGACTTCAAAGGAGGGGAGGATTAGGAGGGAAGAGGTGGGATTGGGTTAAAGTTGCAGTTAGAGGAAAGGAGAAACAACCACTCCTCCACCATGTCTGTTTCCAGGGCGAGGAGTGTGGGTGAATTGGAGGCCACCGTAACACAGCGCAGCAGGGAGGCGGTGTCAGAGAGTGTCAGCCATGTTTCTCAGCCATGTGTCAGCCATATGTAGTACTTTGCATTTTTCCCTGTTAAAAAACCATTCTGTTAGTTGCTGCCCACTGCTCCAGTTTATTATATCTTTTGAATCCTCTCTCTTCTTCTTAGTATTAACTACCCCTCCTAGCTTTGTGTCATCAGCAAATTTGATCAGTTTACCCTCAATTCCTTCATCTAAATCATTGATAAAGATGTTGAACAATACAGGGGCCAAAACAGAGCCTTGTGGTACCCCACTTGAGACATTCTTCTAACTGGATGTGCAGCCATTTACGACAATCTTTGGGTCCTATCATCCCCGACCATCACACCACCTCCTCCATGCTTCATGTGGGAACCAGGCATGTAGAGTCCATCCGTTCACCTTTTCTGCGTGAAAAGCAGTAATCAAAGCAAAAGGTGGCTACTTTGAAGAACCTAGAATATAAGACATTTTTTCAGTTGTTTCACACTTTTTTGTAAAGTGTAATGTATAATTCCACATGTGTTAATTCATAGTTTTGACGCCTTCAGTGTGATTCTACAATTTTCATAGTCATGAAAATACAGAAAAAATCTTTGAATAGAAGGTCTGTATTGTATTAATAACAAAAACATCTAATGAACAAATGAAAGTCAGACATTGCTTTCAACCATGCTTTACAGAATTTAAAAAAATAAAACTCATGAAATAAAACCTGGACAGTAATGATGGTACCCTTAACTTAATATTTTGTTGTACAACCTTTGAGGCAATCACTGCAATACAAACGATTCCTGTAACGGTCAATGAGACTTCTGCACCTCTCGACAGGTATTTGGGCCCACTTCTCAAGAGCAAACCGCTCTACTTGTCTCGTGTTTGAAGGTTGCCGTTTCCAAACGGCATGTTTCGACACTTTCCAAAGATGCTCAATAGGATTTAGGCCAGGGGTCGTAGAAGGCAACTTCAGAAACTGGTATTGTCCCAGTTAAGGAAGAGGCAAGCCTGTACATTGATTGGTTCAATCAAAAATGATCAAGGTAAAAGCTCTCAAGACCCGAAACATATAGAGTTGTCAATCCTTGAATATTATAGACAGTTATATAATTTAAGGCCAGACGAATCTGCAGAAATTTCCTGCAAAAGACATCTAGACATGAACTCTTTTTTGAACCAGTTCGCTTTAGAGGAGCTCAAGTCCGCCCTGTCAAAGTGCCCCACTGGGAAAGCACCGGGCCCAGATGGGTTCTTTGCGGCATGCTACAAATCCTTCTCTTCTCTGTTACTTCCACACTTGCTCAACGTCTGCAACGCTGTCCTAAGCGTCTCCATTACCAAGCAGATGCTTGCAGCTAGAATATCTTTGATACATAAAGAGGGAAGGACCCGGAACTATGTATAGTTATAGGCCGATATCCCTTCTCAATGTTGACCTAAAAATATTTTCTAGCCTAATGGCAAAACGGTTAGCCAAACTTTTACCGAACCTGATATCCCTGAACCAGACCGTTTTGTGGAGGGAAGAAGGGGAAGGATAATGTGCATAAAGTTCTGCATCTTCTTCAGTATGCGAAATTCCGAAAACTCCCATTAGTGCTCCTTGGAACAGACGCTGAGAAGGCCTTTGACAGGGTGGATTGGGTTACCTGAGGGAAGTAATGGCCAGATTTGGGATCCCGAATGCTTGCCATACAACAATATCCTGAAATAGAAGAATCAAAATAAATAAGACACATTTTAAAACAGCAGCGTTTTGCTGATGATCTCTTGATCTTGATGACCAAGCCTTTAGTGGGAATGAATCTATTAGAGCTTTACGGGAACATCTCAAATTTTAAAGTAAATACATCTAAATCAGAAGCCCTAGATATACACATATCATCAAATATTAAACTAAGCTAAAAAAATCTATATCCCTTCACATGGCCTAAGCAATAATCACATATCTGGGTGTAAAATTAGGAAGAACAAATGAAAATCTCTTTCGATTAAATATTCCACCTCTGATTTCTTCAGTAGAGTCACCCATAAAACATGGAAAGACTCATTAATCTCATGATGGGGAGGAAGAATTTATTGAAGAGTTTGTATCCTTCCCAAGTTTTTGTATATCTTTCAAATGCTTCCTATAAACATTCCTAAATCATGCCTCGACAAATCAAATCAATATTCCGTAGATATATATGGAAGGGACAAAAACCCCGTCTAGCTTATAGGACTCTTACCTTCCCAAACATAGAGGAGGAATGGAGCTCCAGATATACTGAAATACTATCAAGCGGCAATATTATCCAGAGTATTGATTTCTTACGGAGTTCTCGTGACAAACAGTGGATTGAGGTGGAGGAGGCTGTGGCCTCCCTACCCCTGAGATCTATTTTCTTGATGGGTATACACGAGAGGCCAGGCTCCCGCTGTATAATATACATACTAAAGTAACACTGAAAATATGAAGGACGTGATGAACGCCCCGGCCCCCCCCATCACCTCTGATCAGATTAGCTGATATAATCCCACACTCTTTTTACTCCCAAAGTGTTGGTTCTGGGGGATCTGGTGTTTGGCAAATGTCTCTCTAGATCATCTCCTAATGGATGGTCGCTCCCCTCGTTACCGAACCTGCAAGAGACACCGGGACTCTCGGGTCTAACATTCATTCAATATGGATCCATTAGAGACCTGCTAAAATGTTACATTCGTACCTCGGACCTCCTACGTCCACTGACTTCATTTGAATCAATTTGTGCAACTGTCCATAAGCCGAAAAAATAGTATCCACTATTTATCAAATACTATTAAACTTAAACTGCTGCCCAAGAGAGCTTTTATTACACTTTGGGAAAGGGACTTGGGCTATAGGTTCACCCCAACCAAGTATCTCAAATCTACAAACAATCACATGGTTTAACGCAATGTGTCAGAGCACAGGAGAACTCTTTTAAAATTGTGACAAGATGGTACATCACACAAAACAGAGTAGTTAATGGCGGGTGGCGCCGTGGCTAAATGTTGGAGATGTGGAGATCCTGAGGGTCATACTTCCATATGTGGTGGTCTTGCCCACCCCTCCTGCATTTCGGCATCTTGCAGAAAAACTTATACAAGAAGTACTAAACAAGCCTTTTAAGCTGACACCTGAAATAGCATTGCTAAACTTCCCGTTTAGGCCTGGACGTAAACACACATCCATTCTTGTACACCATGTACTGACAGCAGTAAAATTACTAATTCCTGGTTTTTAGAAAACAACAAATGTTCCCTCCTTTTCCAACTATGTGAGCAAATTGATATGCTACACTCTATGGCCAAGCTAGTTGCCTTAGTAAATGGCTCTCAATCCACACTAAAAGTGTATGGCACCCTTGGACCAAATTTAGGACCACCCATATAAGTCCTTGAGACCGAAATTGCATTGTGGTAGGATACGTCTGAAATTTGATATGGCCTGGCCCTTTCAGCCCCCCCCTCGCCTCAATCTAATCCCCCCCCCTCTTTTTTTTCTTTTATCTCTTTAATCTTCTGTTCTTAACTTCACCTTATTTTCTTCTTTGGTTAAGATTAAGTATTCATCTAGCATACTCATATGGTTGTAATGTATACTTTAACTGTGTCCACAGCAAGTTAATTTCTTTAAGATTCCTGGGCCTCATATTACTGAGACTCTGTGTTAATTGACTTTTTTCTAGTTTCTGATATTTCTTCTAGAATTCCTGTATAACCAATATTCTGTGCTATTGTTAGTTAACTGACAAATGTGCCCACACAGGGATTAAGAACCGCAGTCTATATTTCTTTAATTGTTATATAACTGCATGCTGCTTAATTGATGCCATGTTGTTCACAGTAAATTTGTTTGTTATATAATCTTTTTCTCATAAAAAAAAACCGTTGAAAAGGAAGGCAACTTCAGAATAGTCCAATGTTTTCCTCTTAGCCATTCTTGGGTGGTTTTAGCTGTGTGTTTTGGGTCATTATCCGATTACAAGACCCATGACCTGCGACTGAGACCAAGCTTTCTGACACTGGGCAGTAAATTTCTCTCTAGAATCCCTTAATAGTCTTGAATTTCATTGTACCCTGCTCAATTCTATACACCCTGTGCCAGATGCACCAGAGCAGCCCCAAACATAACAGAGCCTCCCCATATTTCACAGTAGGGGCAGTGTTCTTTCTTGATATGCTTCATTTTTCCGTCTGTGAACATAGAGCTGATGTGCCTGCCAAAAATTCAATTTTTGTCTCATCTGTCCATAGGACATTCTCCCAGAAGCTTTGTGGCTTGTCAACATGTAGTTTGGCAAATTCCTGTCTGGCTTTTTTATGATTTTTTTTCAACAATGTTGTCCTCCTTGGTCTTCTCCCATGAAGTCCACTTTGGCTCATACAACGACGGATGGTGCGATCTGACACTGATGTTCCTTGAGCTTGAAGTTCACTTTAATCTGTTTAGAAGTTTTTCTAGGCTCTTTTGTTACCATACCGTATTATCATCTCTTTGATTTGTCACAAATTTTCCTCATGCAGCCACGTCCAGGAGGTTGGCTGCAGTCCCATGGAGCTTAAATTTCTGAATAATATGTGCAACTGTATTCACAGGAACATCAAGCTGCTTTGAGATGGTCTTAAACTTTTACCTTTAGGCTAAGTGCACACGTTCAGGAATGTTCCTGAGCAAAACCGGACTTTTTTCGCGGTAAAAACGCGTGTTTTTTGCGCTGATTTTGCGCATTTTTTGCGAGATTTTTTCCCTGAACTTTCTAGTCAATAATATAGCGGGAAAAACGCTAGAATTACGCAAAATTAATGAACATGTTGCTTCTTTCTCCACGATGCTTTTTTTCACAGAAAAAAACGCACCATGTGCACAAAAATTACGGAATTCATTCTAAATAATAGGATGCTTTATTCATGCATTTTTTGCCGCGAAAAAAACGCAAATAATCCTGAACGTGTGAACTTAGCCTTAGGTTCAGGGATTATTTGCGTTTTTTTCGCGTTTTTTTTCGCGGCAAAAAAAGCGTAAAAAATGCATGAATAAAGCATCCTATTATTTAGAATGAATTCCGCAATTTTTGTGCACATGGTGCGTTTTTTTCCGTGAAAAAAAAGCATAGCGGAAAAAAAAGCACATGTTCATTAATTTCGGTAATTCTAGCGTTTTTTCCCGCTATTTTATTGATCTAGAAAGTTCAGGAAAAATTGCGGTAAAAACGCACCAAAATCCGCGCGTTTTTACCATGAAAAAAGTCCGGTTTTGCTCAGGAAATATTCTGCACACATTCCTGAACGTGTGCACTTAGCCTTAACATGTTTGTCTATAATTTTCTTTCTAATCTCCTGAGACAACTCTTCCTTCGATTCCTGTGGTCCATGTTGAGTGTGATACACACCATGTCACCAAACACACATGATTTTCTGTACCCTGTTTAGGCCCATAACTGCCCTCTGTTTAGGCCCACTAACTGATTCCAGATTGTAGACACCTGTGATGCTAATTAGTGGACACACCTTGATTTTTTGTCACATTATTTTCAGGGGTACCAATCATTTCTGTCCAAGCCTATTTCATGAGTTTTATTTTTTTAAATTCGGTGGAAGCATTGAAATTGCAATGTCTGACTTCCATTTGTTCATTTCCTAATTTATGATTTATTATCACTTTTGTCAGATTTAGTTATTTCTGTGACCATGTGGGTTTTCACATTAAACAAGGGGTACCAACAATTTTTACCACTTGTGTGTGATATATAGATATATATATCTATATATACACACATGTGTTTTCTGTTTGGTGGCATTTATTAAAGAAGTAGCCCAATGTTTAAAAAAATTAACACACTCAAAAATTTGAAGGAAAAGGTTTAAAAACAAAAGACAATACAAACCTAATAGTTATCTGCCCAAAATCACGTCATTCTAGCACTGCTATTCGAGCAAAGAATCACACATCCACATGAACACTGCAGCCAGTAGTATGTGCAAGCATCACTCCTGGGCCAGTGATTGGCTTCATGGACAAGCGGAAAGTATGGCATGTTTTAAGCGGAGTAGATGGGTTTACAGAATCCTGGCCCAGCTGCCACATCTTAGTCCATAGCCATTGTCCCAGAGCCCTGCAATCTCCTTCCTATCTGATGGAAAACCTGGACACATTTTCTGATTAACAGGCTCTGCAACGGCATTGTTCCACTCAACATACATAGGACATTGTGCCAGGCTTAATCAGAAAAGGTGCTGAGGATGCCAACAGGTAGGAGGAATTCACAGGCTCTAGTCTGGCAATGACAGACCCACCAACATGGTCACAGGAACAGATCTTTTTTGTTCATCTCTATTGCACATGATCACTGCATCAAAGTTAAACAATGATCACTAGGACTGCTGAATTGGTGGTGTTTGGTCCGAAAGATAATTCACAAGTATTCATAAGATATCATTCTATTCTGTCTGAAAAAATGAAATCTGAGACTCCACTAAAGGGGTTTTCCACTACTGAATAACCCCTTCTCAATCAGTATATTTTCCTCATGTAAAATAATAACACCTATACTCACCTCCGGGCAGTGTCGATCCTGTTTAATTGACACCTGGTCTCCAGAGATCTGCAACTCATCAGGGCCTCTTCCTTCTCACACCTTTGGTCCAATCGAACCCCTTCAAGAAGTGAAAGCTCCGGGTGCACTTACTACCAAAAACAGAGGGAAGAGGCCACTGATTGGCTGCAGGGCTCACATGGCATAACAATGTCGCCGACCTCTTGGAGAAAGGTTGCCAAACACAGAACGGCCCTGCCACCAGAGTGAGTATAGGTGTTATTATATGGGTAAAACATATTGATTGAGAAGAGGTCTTCACAATAGTGTAAAAACACCTTTAAAATTAATGCTTACTTACTAATTTTCCCAAAATGCACAGTGAGTCCCAGTAAAAGAGGAGATCTCGGTGCCAAGTGCAGAACTAACTATAAATACAGCCCTGATTGTTATCCAAAGCTGCGTCATAACTTTGTATACATAGTCACTTGCGAGCACCATAACTGTGGACTGTGATCATGATGGAGCTTGCAAGGATCCTCTGGGAACTGAGGTAGATGGTGCAGAGGTGTCACAGGGTTACTGTGACAGAGAGGAGCCAGAAGACTGCACGTCTGATTGCTCCAACTGCTGTTCCTAAATAGAAGCACGTCATCTTCTTTTTAAATGGTGTAAATTTCTTTTGGAAGTACAGGGGTAAATCTGCCATATTGAGAGTTCTGGGAGCTAAGGCTCTCAGCTGAGTACGTTAGCCACACCTATCCCTTATATAATCTGAATCCTGACTGGCACACATCATCAGAGCTAGCTTATGCTGCTGGCTGGGAGGATAGTAGCTGGTGGTTATAAGAGTAGACTTTTGGTGGGATTTATCTGTGACTGATCAAATTTGTGAATGTGATAATATCCTTTTTTTGTTCTACTTTGATTTTTACCAATCCTCCACTCCCCGGGCATTCCTCTGTTATATGTGAGTGATTTATTTACATGACTGAATTTTCAATTTCCCCTGTTCGTGTTACCTTGTTTGGCTGGTTGGTGTACTACGTGCACTGCTACTCCCCTCTTCCCTGGGTGGGGGTATAGATGGAGGGGATTCTGGATATAAGCAAGGTACGTGGCCCGCATCTTCACCTTCAGAAGCAACAACGTGACAATGGGAATATAAAAGAATTAGTAAGTTAGGCAAATTAAAAATTAAAAAATACTAATATTGATTTACTATATTAGGCTCTTTACAGCCTTATTTTTTATATTGGGGAAACCTTTAATTGCCCAGACCACATCTTGTGTTATAAATAGTATGCAGTAGGATATGCTTTTGAATTAACACATAATAAAAATTTCTGCTGGGAAGTCATATATTCTATTGGAAAGTTTGTTTAAATTTTTAAATTCACCAAAGCTTATCATTCATCATTTTATTCAAACAAAGTGGTTGGTTTTTTGAAACACATCTTACGGCATAAAACCTAATTTGCCAATTACGATTTCAGCTTGCTAAAGCATTCCTCAGCAATCAACGGTCAAATGCCAAACTTGTGATGGCTATTGTAAACAATTCTAATACCCTGAGTATAAACAAAGGTTATGTGTAAATGGACATATTAACAGTGCTTTCACTTAAATATTTTCAAATAAACATTGTACTCAGAAAGTTTTCTAATCACACCACAGAATGACGGACTTACTAAATGGTTAGCACTTTGTGTCACAGCGATTTGGCAGTGGTTCAGGATATGGTCCCCAGTGTGTCCGAATAGCACGCATTTTTCCAACTCAAAGCAGACAGATTAACATAAAAAATGGAATAACAAAGAAAACAATCTTTGTAATAAATTTTTTTAATAAATTTTTTTTTTTTTTTTTTTTTTAAAACCCGGGAAAATTGGGCAAGGGAAAAAACCTTTATACAGGGGAAATAAGATTGAAAAACAATTTTTTAATAAATTATTTCCGGTGTATTGAAAAAAAATTCTCACCAGTTGCGGTAAAACCCCCAACCCAACAAAAACCCCCAAAACCATAAATAAGTTAGGAATAATAAGAAAACAAGGAAATTAAAAAAAAAAAAGCAAAAGGGGGGCCCAAAAATTTTAAAAAAAAATTTAAAAAAAAAAAAAAAAAAAAAAAAAAAAAAAAAAAAAAAAAAAAAAAAAAAAAAAAAAAAAAAAAAAAAAAAAAAAAAAAAAAAAAAAAAAAAAAAAAAAAAAAAAAAAAAAAAAAAAAAAAAAAAAAAAAAAAAAAAAAAAAAAAAAAAAAAAAAAAAAAAAAATTAAAAAAAAAAAAAAAAAAAAAAAAAAAAAAAAAAAAAAAAAAAAAAAAAAAAAAATACCACTTGTTAACTGAGGCCTTAAAAAAAAGCTTTTATAAGGTACCCACAGAAAAATCAATTTTAAGTAAAACCAGTGGCTTCTCAAGCCTTCCAAACCTATTGTTACAAAAATTAAGTTTCGGTAGTGGGGTGCAGGTAAAAAAGGAAAACCCAGAGCGTTTTGGGAAACTAGGGGGTTTCAGACCCTGACAACCCCCACAACTAAGGGCCGGAACGCCCCCGAGGCCCAGACGCCTCGTCACGCCTGAGAAACAACACACCTAAAAAGAAATAGGAAAGTATTCCCCGGGCAGAACCCCCCAAAAATAATAAAAGCCCCCAAACATTAAAGGCGGTTAGACAAAAAGGAAAAAGCACAGAAAGAAAATATATGACAAAAACGGGCCCAACTATCTAAAAAAGAAAAGGACAGGAAGGGGGCTACTGCAATCCCAAAAACCCCCAAAACCCAACTCACTAATTTCAAAATCACCCCAATACACACCCTACCCCCAAAATTTGTTTTTTGGTGTTAACAAAAACAGCAGCCCCTGAAAAAAAAGGAAAAAGCAAAGTACAAAAACATGGGGACAAACTGAGAGGCAGAAGCCCCGGAGGGGCCCGAAGGCCCCCAAAATGGGGGGACCAAATGCAAAAATATAGCAAAAAAAAAAAAAAAGAAATTTTTTATTGATAGCAGGGGGTGCGACAAGACACAGCAGGCACAAGGGGGAAATGGAAAAAATTCAGCCAGAACAATTCACCGGCAACCCCGAGGAAAAGATCCCCCTTAAAAAAGACCAATCGTAACAACCATTCCCAAACCCACTATACCGCTTGTAAAACCAGAGGAGCCTCGCTCAGAACTCATCCAAACCCCTTTACAAAAATACCCCCCCCCTTAGGGGGGTCACCGAACCCCATTTACAACCGGTCGGTTTCCGGGGGGGTTTTTAATACCACGGGGTAATCTCCCCGCAGGATGCCGAAGCAAACACCCAAAATATCTTCCGCCAAACCT